>JBAMHX010000001.1:33233582-33246960 GCA_037177515.1 Pseudomugil tenellus
CCCCCCCCCCCCCCCCCCCCCCCCCCCCCCCCCCCCCCCCCCCCCCCCCCCCCCCCCCCCCCCCCCACAAAACAAATAAACATATTTATTTAAATTAACTGATTATTCCTATTCAATTAGTGGTTTATCTTCTCAAAACTATTATCAGACTGAATAATAACTCATAATAACTTTGACAATGTATATTATTTGCAGCTTATATTTGATTCACTTGCATCTGCAAGAAAATTAGCCTGAAATTCACCAGATTTAGAGAAACACATAATTAGTAGACTATACATCTTACGCTGCTAAAGACCATCATGAGTGTAAGAAAGTAATCCTAATGTGTGATCCGTTTTCAACTTTAACAGGTGCAACAGTGTCATATTGGTTTTGCACAGGTTCACTGTGCTGCGACCAGTTGCTTGGTCTCACTCAGGGATTTTTAAAAATATATTTCTCTATTTATTTGCAGTGAAGCACAAAGTATAATGCTTTATATTTAAATCTACAATCGGTGTCCTTCAGCACTGACGGAAGCATTAGAAACATCAGGTTCAAAATGAATGAAAATGGAAGGCAAGCAGGAAAAAGGAGAGAAGTTTGGCCCTGTTGTGTGTCTGATCTGTTTTACAGCCTACATTTCTGTGTGTATCCGCTACAGGGATAGGAGGAAAAGCCAGTATTGGCCGGCAGTCCTGGGAGGGTCATCACTGCCTTATTACTGCCATGTTAGTGACAAGCAGCTGAAGATGGCTCTGCTCGCTGCCCCTGTGCTTGGGAGTCATCCAAGACAGCATGCTCCAAAAACAGACCGGCCACTGTTCACTTCTCTGATAGATTAAGATGTTATTCCACTGCTCTGGCCATCTCCATCTGACTTTCTGTCTCTCTTTATCCTTTACTGAGTTACAACAACATGCCCTCCTGTCCCTCAACTGTTCCAATGCCCTTTCTGCTAATTTCAACTGGAGCAAATGTAACAATCTGAGAGCATCGCTGCAATATCAGGATCATTTACTGGCTGCCTATACTGGTTTAGATGGAACTATTGAATGATGATGTTTAGATTGAGTGTGAGCACATGGTGGGTTTAGAGCTCTGTGATTGTGTGTGCATGATGACTGAATGTATCTTTAAAGCCAGATATTGTACCCAGTTTATATTTAAACGCAAACACTGCGGAGACTTTGCCATCCCCAGAGGAAGAGAAATGCTTTTCTTTACTTCAAATTGAGTTTCTCAAAGTCTAATTTGTAGCAACCCTTTGATGAGCAAATGTTTTCAGACTATCCTTCTGTAATGAAAAGGGAGTGAGTGCAATTTTAAACAATCTGAAGCTCTGAACCCTCTGTGACTGTAAACTTTAAAAATTAAACTTTAGAATTTGTATCAATTACACTTTCAAGTTCTGACAGGACCTTAAATAACAGGCGGGAGCGCTGGCGATGGAAAATGTTTACCACACCAGATTCATTTCAACTGCAGTGGTCTCCTCTGCTGGTGACATCAATTCTTCATGTGAGGCATTTACATTTTCAACAAATACACACTAAACACACACTACTGTCTCAGGTTCTCCCCTGATGACTGGGGTCAATGAGTGTGCATGTTTGTCAGCTCTGATCGTTAATGAAACCCTCACACAAATACAGCACAGGCAAATATTTAGAGCCCAGCCTGAAGATTTCGTCACAGACAAATCTGGGACTCTTTGGGGAGCGCTGTATTTCTTTATTTGCAAGGAAAGTGCATATGCTCAAGATCAAGCTTGTCTGGGCTTGATGAATGTGGAAGAGCAGGAAGTACTCTGCCTTTGACCGATAACCAGTGTGATTTTAATTTAAATCATATGAATCAATGTCTGCCCAGAGCAGAAATAAAATATATTTAAATGAAAACATCTGACTCTAATTGATTAAGAACAATGTTCTGCATAGTAGGTCTAGAATAACCTTGTTTTGATACTGATTTGATTTCTATGTGTTCGTGTATCTTTACTGAGCCCCAGTTTGTGTCTCTCATGTGCTGCCATTATATTGAAGTTACAGTGTGAAGCATCCAGCTTAAACTTAAACACAGCAGGATGAAAAACAAGTCTAACAGCACTTTGCTAAGTTTTGCTAAAGACAGAGAAAAGCTTGTCATCTAAATATAAAAACATATCCTTTCTCATGTAATCATATAATATAGATGTTATTAAACTTGTTCTTAATGCTTGTGATGATGTGAATAAATGACAGCTGTCTCATTTTGCAGTTGTCTGAAATGTGTTTATCCTTTTCTTACTTAATGACATGCTTTGGCTTTTCATCGTATAAACTCATGACCTGAAGTATAAAGTTGCATACATCAATGCTGCGGCGTGTTTGAACTGAATTTGAAGGATTACTTTAACATGTCACTTTGAAATAGTTGTCACCACGTTGCATTGTGATTAAATAAAATAACGCTTTGTAGGGAAGGCTGTTGAAACTTTTTTCACTGGCTAATGTGTTGGCCAGGTTAAAGATCTGATTTTGTTTCTTGGGCTTCCTTCACCACTGAATAAATTACATTGAAGACTAGCAAGTCAACCAATTTCCATGATGTCACTTACCAAGAAATACCTCATCATGAAATAGTTTGTATTTCTAAAGTATTTACTATGGCTATTACTATTCATTATTCAATCAATCTTTTTTACTTCAATGTGTTATTCTCACAGTTACAATTATAATCATAGTTGTAGTTTAAAAATACACCTTTAAAGCTTTTGGAAACAATGCAATTAAGCGTTGTTCAGGTGTTCCCCTCAGGATGATTTATAATCCCTTTAATCACTTCTAAAAAGATTTAGAGAGGCTCAATACTTCACAAGCATCTAGACTAAGTTTAGATGTCAGGTAACTTCACAGACTAGAAACCTTTAGACATTTGTATAAAACAGTTCTTTCTTGAAAAGAGTTCTTTCATTAAAGCAAGCAGAGGGAAATAATTCTGCCATCCAGAAGTTCTCCATGCTCAGCAGAAACTGTCAAAAGGTTGAACTCTCATAAGTTTGTGGTATTTTATGATATTTTATATTACTTATTCCAGTTTACATTCTTATTTTTCCTTGATTTATTCTGATATTTCTTTTTCGATCCTTTTTATTTATCAACTTGCACCGTCTGCAGTATCTGGCCCTCAGTGGCAGATTTTCACCCAAACATCCCATAATAACTTGCTTCCTGTCTCTTCTCTGAGGTCTTGCAGTCCTTCCAGCCTCATTCGCACTTTTTCAGCTGTAAATGTGACGCAACAACACGCAAATGTCATTGCTCGATGTAGTTGAATGTATTCAGCAACAGTAAAATAAAACAGAACTTTGTAGACTGATATAAGTCAAAAGCTCATGTTGCCATATGTTTGTCTTGAAGTCATGAATGCATGAAGCACTGAAACTCACTCAGATACCATACCACCCATACCCATCATTTACTCAAATACAACCTTTCTTAAAAGCAGCCCTTAAGTCATCTGCACTATTGTGGAGATGTTTCTATGACTTATATATTCCTTCTGCTGGTTGTATGAAAGAAATTTTAAAGGATGTTGTGAGGGGTCATGCTAAAGGGTAGAGGGACATGTGTATTTCTGACATTAACTATAATTGTCATGTCTTCTGTTACTTTCTAAAACTAACTGGGTTGAAATATGACAAACACACATCCTTTGTAAAATACAAAATATGGTGCAGATATGAAAAGATGGCTTATTTTTGCCCAACACCACGAGGAGACAATTAAATGAGTTAAAACAAAATAGGTTGTTATGCTCACAAAACAAACAAAAAAAGCCCACCTTGCAGTTAGAGACACGAGTGCTAATTTTGTGTAAATACAATCAAAGAGTATATGCTATACGTTACCTAGTCTGGTTTTAATGGCTCTGCCTATCTCTCCCCCACCTACACACACAAACAGACACACACACACACACAGACCTGTAGTTCTCAGTCAGTGAGCAGGGAGGAGAGACCGGGTTTTTTTCATGCGTCATCTAATTTCTGTAATGCTGTAAGTCTTTTACAACCAGCGAAAAGTCGGACATAAACTTTAACATTAGAGATGCCTAACAGGAGCGAAAACTCCAGAAGACGACCATGTCAACGGAGATGGGGACTTGAGTCTGGGACACATTTCCAGTGACTTGAGACTGAACTTGGGCTTGTAATTTGAGACTTGTGAATAAACTTTTATTTATTTATTTTTCTCCATTCTCCTTTTAGCTTTGTGTGGTTTAACATAAACACAGATGTTCACACAGGCAAATGGCTTGTGTAGGTGCAGCACCGCTTTAACCTTTAGGTATTGAAAACCTAATAAAAAGGAAGCAATATAAGAGCAGCAAACAGCAACGTCTGTAGTATAAACACGTGGAGAGGTTGTTCACTGTCACATGAAAGCTAAATTTTAGCAAACAAGCTAACAAACAAGCTTAGCTCCACAGAAGTACAAATGTTAGGTTTTTACTAACTGTACTGAAATAATTTACATCAGATTGGTTAGTAAATGTGTTCAGAGGAAGAACGAGAAATCTCCTAAGCAGAAATAAACTGAGTTTACCATGACAACACTAAACTGGGACCAAAGTGAGATCAGACCCGCTGTAAACAACATGGCTTTACTGGGTCTGTTTTTTAGATCATCATAAATTATGCTGATTTAGGAATGTAAAGAAATATATTGGATTGAAATAATAAAAAAAACGTGGGGTAGTTTTACTCAATTGTAAAAGATTAAAATAAATATGGTTTGTATTAATCTCAGTTGTTTCAGTTGTTGAGCTACTGTCCTTCAGGTCTTACATGTTTACACAGCAAAACTCCCACTTCTGTAACTTTAGTGGGTTACTAAAAGGATTGTGAATAACATGACATCAAGGTGAATGAGCTGTGTTGCAGCAGAGAAAAATCTAAAACCTGCAGGACAGTTGACGAGCCATTTACTAAGCATTCTGGTTCTCGTCTCCACATTCAGGAAAGACTTATGAACTTCAGTCTTAGTTTTAAAAATGTTGCTGAGGGTCCAGACGTTTTCTGGTACACAGTAACTGTTGGAAAAGTTTTGTTTGGAGCATATTCACTAATCTGAATACATTTCCATGTTCATTGACAGGATTTCCAATTTCAGTAATCAAAGAAATTAGACAGAGGAGAGGGTCAGAGCATTCTAGGTTTAAGGTAAAGATAAGTGTTGTTACTGAATGCTGGTAGATAAAGGGTGAGTACGGATTTTAATCGCATTGGGTATTATAATTAAGTTTTCTAAACAGATGAGAGAGCAGGTGTCGTAAGGCACACCGCACCACGATCACACCAACAACTAGATGCGACTTGCAACTTGACTTGGACTTGAGCCATAACATTAACCACAGATGCTGCAGTTTGCTGATGTCATTTTGGTCCCTCTTAATTAAGTCTTTGATACCCAAAAGTTGCCGCAGCGCTGTAGTTTTGCCACTATTGTTTTGATTGATGGTGTGGGAGTGTTTTGTGTGTTGATGTAATGTTACGAAGTTGTCACATCTTAAGAATTGACAGCAAGCAACACATACAGGCAGAATATCAGACGGAGAGATCATGAAAAAAATGTTTACAAGGCTTTAAAAAGTCACTGGAAATGTGAGTTAAGTGTGACCCGAGTCTGAGTCTGACACCCATTTCAAATGTGTGTAACGCATCATCAAGGCTGACTTAGTCCTCTTCTTCACCCTGGCCTTCTCCTTTTACCTTAGAAACACTGGTGTTTCAGCACTTCCTACATCTTTTAAACCCAAAAGGAATTTATATCAAATTATAACTGGGAAGTAAATCAAATATTTATTATTAAGTTGAATGATGATACAACATTGACTTGTATTGGCATTTTTAAATGACATCATTAAATGTGTTTAAGAGGTTTTTAAATATTTTATTCTGCAACAGATAAAAAGCTGTTTCTGGCTACAATAGCTGAATATTTCAATTTTAAAAGCTATTGTGTTTTTGCAGATCCCCATATGACAACTTTTTCTGTTTAAATGTATTTTTTTGCTCTGCCAGAGTGGAGAGAGATTCTCTCATGAACTACAACTTCTGTCCTCTCACCTTTCCACTGGAGTCCATATTTCCTGGATAGAGTGCTATCATATTTTACTATTACCTATCAATTGGTTTCTAATCGCAGTAACGAGGCAGCTAGCTGGCTGGTGACAGAGTGCTAACGGCCTCGTAGGGAACATCAGGAGGCCGGGTTATGCTGTGGGCCGTTAACTACCTACAGGCACTGGCTAATGACTCCAAATGACCTCCTCAGTGGCTATTAGCACATAATTAGAACCTGCAGACCAGTGGTGACCTCCACCGGACAGACTTGATTACTTCTTTTCTCACTTTCTCTCATATTCTTACCTCCCATCCTTTCTTTTTGATCTTTTTCATATACTGTTGTCATCTCTCTGTTGCTTTCTTGTCTAGTTGTCCTCCTCTTCATGTCTTCTCTAATGCAATAGGATTACACTGACTCCCTGGTAGGAGGACTACCTGTAAAATAATCTCTTCATGGTGTCCCAGTACAAAATATACTTTGTAGTACTGGAGGCTTTGAAAAAGTGCATTCCAAGAAAACATTCATGTACATTAATGTTATGATTTCAATTAAAATAATTTCAGTATCAGTATAATCACTCCTTTTTTTTGGCCTTTTAATACCGCTTTTACCTTGCATTGAAATGCAAACATCTCCTTCGAATCAGCAACACTTTCTTAAATCAGTAGATAATGTAGCATTACATTACAGAGTAGCTAAAAAGCAGATAAAGTGCACTGTGCTGTCACACCACAAAAGAGCTCAGTCACACTAACCTCTATGTAGTCTTCAGTAATAGTCTCCTTTTACCCAGAACAAAAGAGAAGCTAACTAGTGTCAGCAGGAACAGCAGAAAAATAATGAAAAGACAACAATGGAATGTGGTGATTTGTGTCTGTGTGTGTGTGTGTGTGTGAGGGGAAAAATGCAACACAGTACCAGTAACTTAAATTATCAGTGAATTATCTCTGGGCCTGTGGGAATTATGTGGGTTATTTGTATCAAGCAGTCAAGGACAAGTGAGGCTTATGTTACAACTATGAGATGAATACTCGGCACACAATAATAATAAAAAAAAAAAGTCCTAGACTACTATATATCTTTCCAGGCCATCAGTTAGCCTTGAAATAAGAAACAGGTACAGTTGCTCAGTTCAGATGAAGATCATTGAAGCGTGTGAGGACATATAACAGAGTAAACTCTGCAGGACAAATGCTACTGGCACTACCACTAACATTGTAAATACAGCTGTTGTCCCCTTGACCATGTCACTTGTTTGGCACAATAGGACAGTATGTTTATGCAGAAAAAGAGCAATAGTGTTCACTCAGTCTGTTGTAAAATCCATACAGTCAAGGTCTTCGAGAAAAATCCCAGAGGAGCCAGATCCAAAAGCCAAATCAAAGATCAGTTCCTTGCATTAAGCCTGTCTACCCACAGCTTAGCAGTACTTATTAAACCCAACACAATGCGCATCTTTTAAGTAAAGCATTCATCAACATAGTCTACTGCTAACCTGGTCTGAGTCAGGTTATCCTGTGTGGGGACAAACAGGATACTTAAGTTTATCCAGATTACGATAGGCGGTTCACACCCTGGGCATGTCATGTATAGTGCCCATTCAGAGCCAATTATTTTATGCTTATGCAAACAATGCTGAGAGCTCAGACATTATAACAGTAAAGTTGCTTAACAGTTGTCACTAGTAAGATGCTAGTTTAGCTGCTATGTTTTCTTATCACTTTTAATTTATACATAATGCAGTAATATTATTAGAGTCTGCTGCAAAGTTTACTAAGTTTGCTGCAACATGTGCAATATATTCACAGTGGTCACATTTATTTAGATATATTTTAAGTGTGACTTTCTTATGTTATGTGTTTTACTGTGGGCATCCTGAAAGGGCAACCCTTGCATGACACCATCTGGTGAGTGGTGTTTGAAGTTAGTTTGGATTTTACACCATATATTATTTAAAACAAAGATAAGGCATTTTCTTTGACTTTGTGCAACTGAGTGGTTTTAAGGCTTGTAAAATATCACTCGAACAAAAATGTATTTTGGACATTTATTTAAAAAAAATACCATTTCTTTTCTTTTCAGCCAAAACATGAAAGACTACACAATGAGTATAACTTATGTTTTGGTTTTGATCATAACTTTGAAGCAGCAGCTGAACGTAAGTGTCCAACTTTCCTATCAGCAGCTGGGAAGGTGAAAGACATGAAGTACCGGAGACAAGAGGTGGAAGATTGGGTGGAATATGTGTATCACTAGGACTGGACAGGTGAATTAGCGTGAAATATATTCAATATTCAATATCAAAGTATTTGCAATATAAAAAAAACCCTTCAAATTGAAGTTTAATTTGGAATTGTCATTTTCATTCAAAATTAGGTGTTTACATGGTAATTTTTCATCTTTTTAAAGCTGACTTAATCTTTATTCTGAATTAAAGACTTTCACTAAATATGACCATTGTAGATTTAAAAGATGCTAATGGTAAGTTTCTATATGTGTGGGTTAGTCCAAGGCCTTGTCCACACGTCGCTGAGTCGTGATGGCTCAAGATTCCTTACCTGGGTGTGGTAAAGGGCTGAGCAGCCTCGCATCCATGAGCCAATTTATTAGGCTGTGCCACTGACTATTGACTGTTGGACCTGGGGGGGTTGAGGGTTGAAGATAGTTAGGTTTGGGTTTGTCTAGTTCTTATTAGTCTTTCTATTTTCCCCCGTATCATTTGGTTTGGTTTGAAGCACTGTATAAAGGTCTTTCATTGGGGAAGTTGGTTTTCTTTAGTTTTGTTTATGTCACACATTTCAGTAAAGTTATATTTAGTTGACCAAATACTACTGTACATAGATTTCCCCCATCCTCCTTGAGGAATGATGTTATAATTTCTGCATGTCACGGTCCTTGTTATTATGTCCTCACATGAAAGGGCAGTCCACTGTCAGGTGACTGACACTGTCACTGTACTATTTAACAAGGGTAAATTACAAAAAAAACGGGGAAAGATATACAGTTTTACAAAAACTTGGCGTTTGCACGGACTTTTTGCTAGTGCAGTATTTCTTGGTGCGAAATAACACACATGTGCACATGGCCTTAGAAAGAGACTGTGTGTGATGTTGTAATAGCAGAAAGACAAGTCTTTCTCCCTTGCTAACCAAGCACCCCAAACTTTTGCTGTTTAAAACATTTTTTATCAGCTCGTTCTGTTTCTTAATGTACCTTAAACATTTAGATTGCCATCTTTGATCTGAAACAACATGTTATCACATAAATAAAAATCAGGCAACTATGAAGAAAGATAATTTTTTGCATGGAAAAACAAAACTTGCTACATCTTGCCTATTTCCTTTTCTTCTAGGAGAGGAATACATTAACCAAATTGGGTAATAGATTTTATTAAAATGGCTCAGCAAACATGGCGGCACATCAAAAATTGACAAAAGCAACAAACTTTTAAGTGAAAATGGTAAAATGATATCTTTACAGCACTAGTGGATCATCAGATGAATTTAAATGAATATAAATTCATTGAATTAATTGATGTCAATTATTGCCTAACTAAGATGTGCATGCTCAGATAAGACATAATAAATAAACCCTCACATCAAATCCACATGTTACGGTAAAGCGCTTTGGTCATCGAGAGATAAAAATAACGCGCTATATATAAGTGAATCCCATTTACCATCTCTTCAACATTTTTTATTCAATTTTACTTGAGCTACGCACAATATTCTTGAATTTATACTACTACTTATTCTATACTATATAATATAGTATACTTATACTACATATATTACTGCTTATACTACTTCATATACAAACATAAATACAAACATTGTTTTATTTATTTGTATAAAAGTATAACAATGTATACATTAGGGATTTATTCTTGAAAGCCTTCATTCTTCACAGTTGACAAAGTCCTCATGCCTTTTGCTATGTGGTCTGAATTCGTTCATATAGTTTGTGCCTCTTACTTTTCTTTGCTCCTGCAGTGGTGTCTGTGGCTAGGCTAGCTCGCAGGGGTAACATATTTGTTGTGCTGTTGTACTGTCGGTGATCAGTCTCTTACAATGCTTACACGTCGTTTCTGTCTTGTCTGTAGTTTTATTGTCATTTTCACTTGTGAACACAGGAAAGCCAAAATGCTGCCACACTGCTGACTTTAAACTGAAGTTTAACAGAGGCATCTTCTATTTTAAAGTGGATGTCGCCATGCTCCTTAGTGGCGCTGCTGCAATTAACAAATACAATACGCAATAATGATGTTGGGTCAAGCATGGCAGATTATGTACTTCGCGTACTTTACGTACTTTGCATACTTTGCATACTTTGCATACTTTACGTAATTTGCGTACTGTGCGTCTGGGAGTTTATTTATAGGTCTTTGGTGATTGAATTATTTATTTTCTACATTAATTTGACATTTTAATAGATTTTCAATCAATTCACGATTCATCGTTACATTCCTAGTACACATACAATCTAGCTTTTGCAGATTTGTCTCACTTTAGTGTGTTTGTGCAGAACTTACATCGGGGAGTGACTGACATCTGGTAGCCTGTTTACTTTGTGATGCAGTGAAGATGGAAGACCTAATCTCGCTGTCCTTGGAAGATAACCTGTTTCAGCAGCTGTAAATGTTTTATCATTAAGCCAAATTCCAAAACATTGTTTTAGTGCAAAATGTAAGCAATTTTGAATGGTTAAAAACATTAATCTTTTGATAATATCAATTTTATATATAATTGGATACACTGAGTCAATCATGTTGAACTATCACAAGATGACTCCTACTTAAAAAAAGAAAAGAAATTTCATCAAGATAAGATTACTAACTCTCCTGAGTTCAGACCTGTGTTTTGTGCAGCAACGACTGGAGTTTAGCATGTGAGGCACAATGGTGGGAACCAAAGTGAGATCAAGTTTACAGGAAATGTAGATATCACATTAACACACCATATGACAAAGAGGAATATCGCTGTATTTTTATGTAGCAAGGATTGTGATCTTGGCCTTAAGCAATTACAACAGAGAACACAGTGTATCCTAAAATAGAATCTAGTTTGGATGCTGTCTTGTTTCAAGAGAATCCAATTTAGTATGGAACACCAGTTGTGCAGTGTACTGGTCAAATGTTGAGTAAGGGCACAGAAATATGCAGACTTAAGTAGAGAGCAGAGGCAGGTATGTTGTTTAGACCATTCAAAAATGTGGTAACAACTTGCCCTTACTGATAGACTGTTCCCCGTATCAGAAGCATACAAATACAGTGCAATGTCGGAACATGAACAGGAATAATACAGGGTTAACCCTGGTTCACAAGTCTTATGTGAAAGATATCTTTAACCAATAAGAAAAGACAAAGCTAATCCATTTCCGGAGATGGCCAGAAACCCCTGGACACACTTAATCAGGAAAAGGGCACACCTCCAAGTATCCATTCTTTTGTAATGGCATTACACTGCACAAGTAAGATTTAGAGATCCCTTAATGTGGCAGAGTCTTCTGCATAAAAGTATATACAAAGGTTAATATTGCAATAATATGTTCCTGGAGGGCATTGTAATCATTATCTCTCTGGTGGTATCAATTAGAAGCACTTTACTGCAGGTAATGACTAAGATTCCGGTACAAAATGACATTATTATTATTATCCCCATCTATAATTTCAGAGTAGATACACAAGACACGAGAAAAAAAAGAAGCATAAGTTCAACCAGAGGTAGCCTTAAAAGTGAGAGGACTGTTATAGTTGGAGATGAGGAAAGAAACTGAGGATGAACTGCTCACACACGTGTGTGAACATATGTGTTTCTATACACACATGTGAAGATCCAAAAAACAAATAAAAACGTGCCTCCTTTTATAACAGTGAGTGCTGCAGAAATCCAGACAGACTCTTTTAAGCCTCAGTGGGATCTTTGTATGACGTGTGTGTGTGGTGGGGGTATGTGTGTGTGTGGTTAAGAGAGGGGGACCTAGCATGAAAAAGAGACATATCCTGGAGAAAGCCTCAGGAACCTGGTGACAAATATTTGCATTCCTCAAAGCACAGGAGTGTTGTTCTTCTCTACCAGTTTATCTAAAGAGACAGAAGTGGAAAAGTTTGAAAAGTCTAAAAATATGTATTTTTCGTTTGTGTTTGGCTTCAAGTATTCATATCTTTGCCTGGTACTCTTACTGACCCTCGTCCCCATCCAAAGAAATGGCAAATTGAAAAATAAAAAACGCTCTTGTGATGACCTGGATGTCATTAAGCATGTAGGAGTGAGCCCTCAGACTTTTCATTTAGCTGTTTTACATTTAATAAGCACACACAATAGCCACCTAGGTGCCTTTTTTTAGAAAAATTTAATTGGACATTGGTGACATCCATCACAGGATTGACATGGCACTGACCTTTCCAAAGAAGCTATTCATAACCAGGAAGTTACATGAGCCAGGTTGCTGCTCAATCCATCACACCCACTGCAGTGATACTCTATCACTAACAACACCTTTCAGATAAGCTTCAGACGTGCATTTGACAGTAACATTTGCTCATCGTCACTGCTCTTAAGATAATACTAAACTTTGCTTTCCATTGTATGGAGAGTCGTGTGATTCATTGATAAATAAATAATAAAAATAAAAAAATATTCATAAAAATAATGCAATTTTAATATAAAAAATATTGTCAATTTGTTAAATTTATTTTAATAAATTTTATTTTGTAACTTATGAATATATTAATAGTTTAATTTAATTTATTCATGTCAGGTTTTAAGTAGAGCTACAAAAGCAAGAAAGGAGAGTGTGACAAAAAGATTTGGACATTGTAATTTAAAAAATAATTAAAAAAAAATTGAAGTAGGCTGTTTATCAGTTATCCAAAGTTTAAGACCACATGCTATAAAGGCCGAAAACTACTCACAATTTTCTGTCGGGCTTTTACATGGTCATGCCATCCTGATGACTGAAGTTTTCTTTTCTTGAACGGGGTTGAATCCTGAGCTCTGATCCTCACCTGTTTCCTGAATTTCCCTTGACTTGATTCTCCGGTCCCGACCCATTTCTGTCTCCTGGACTCCAATCAGCTTGACTTCCTTGTTTCGACCCACGCCTGGCTTTACAGACACTGAACTCTGCATTTCCCTCTCAGTTCTGAATATTGTGATCCTTAATAAATCTGTTAACTGTTCCTTCAGATCTGTATCTATCATTATACACACGCCCATCACACGCCCAACACGCTCATCACACGTCCATCACACGCTCAACACACGCCCATCACACGCCCAACA
>JBAMHX010000001.1:33262240-33280586 GCA_037177515.1 Pseudomugil tenellus
TTCTATTTGTAAATGACACCAAATACATGTCTGTGATATTGATGTTGTGAATAAAAATAAATCAAATCAAATCAAATATATATATATATATATGTGTGTGTGTCTGTGTGTGTGTGTGTGTGTATGTTATGGGAGATTTCAGATCTTACTTTATTCACTTTATTAATGTGTTATTCTTTTCGCTTGCGAGAGAAAACTTACAGCACCATGTTACATGTCACATTAACACGTCAGAATGCATCATTTAATCTTTTACCATTTGTTTATAAGAACAACCAGGTGATTACTCAGCACATAAGTTTCTCATATGTGGACATGATTCTTATCTGTTGGTGACACAACAGTATCTGCGTACTGTGACACACTGAGAGCCTTTTAATGAGGATGCTCCCAACTAAAAGGTCAGAATTTGCTCCAGACTTCTGCTCTGACAGATCTTTGGGACAACTCCTCCTGAATTGCAATTCTGTATTTGTCTGTTTTGTCTTTATGTTTGTCATATATTTTTCTGATTGTTTACCTTGTTCAATAAATGTTGTTAATCATTTTTCACTTCCCAACCAGACTTCTCATCTTTGGTAATCTAAAATTCCCGTTACAATATATATGAGTGATACAGGTAAGTGATGGAGTGGTATACCATTCAAACAGGGACAGGGGTGTCATTCAATTATGATACCATCAGGTTAAGAGTAAATGGTTGAAACAATTGAATAAAGTTGCGTTTTTTCTGCATGTAAATACAAAAATTTTGTTTTTGGGTGAAGTTGAAGGCAATTGCAGTGTTTTAACACTGCAGAAAGGCCCATGAAAAAATATGCCAAACTCCCCTTACCTATACAAAAAAGAAACACGAGATTATAGATACTTTTTGACAGTGTGAGGTCAGAGATAGGCATTGATGTTGCTTTTAGTAAATGATAACCAATTGGATGTCTTGTTTTATTTTATGTCATGTGTACTTTCCTTGGCTCAGTCACTAAACTTGGTAATGTGCAGGTTTATAATCTTAATAAGTATAGGATCATGATCATTTCTCCCTCTGCTCTGCATAGGTTATAAATCAGAAGGGACTGAAGCGATGGGTGATTCCTATAATAAAACAAATGAAATATGTTTACACACACTAGACTTTTAATTTAGAACTCTATATCACAGCTTCTAGGAAATAAACAACATTCCAAGAGAAGCATGTTCATCAGTTTTATTTCTCAGACTTTAAACATAAGTTATATTCTAGCCCTCTTCCATTTATTATTATACCTGGATCATTTCTGGATGGAGGGACCCTTGTAGATTTTTGTCAAGGGCACTATCCTTGCTCTGGAATTTGCTCTGAGTCTTCAGTCAGCTACTAATTCTACATCTTCAAGGTTTGAAACTGTTGAAATGCTTCCTGCTGGATTACTGGACATGAAGATGTACCAGGGGTGGAGCCAGAAAATTTGCAAAGGGTGGCACCTACACAAAATAGGCTGGGCCAGCTTTATCCAGAGCAAAATGATTACTTGTCAGAAAATAAGACATCTAACAAGAATATTTCATTCTCCCTTTTTTATTGTATAAAAAGCAAATCTGCAATAACTTTGAATAACAATTCAGACTTTGCATTTTTTTTTTGTTTGAATTTTTCATATATTTTCAAATGTTTTGGCAAGCATTGTGGGCATTCGTGATAGAGTTATATAGTCATATGTTAGTACTCGCACGTCCATGCGGCACAAGCTTTGCAAAACAGTGCATATCTTATTAATATTACTTACTTTCTTGTACAAGACACTTGTAAGACAATGGGACTTGCCTTTGTGTCATTGCGTGTATCAAAGATTGTAATGGACTGACATATTTTACTCACTTTTTTGTGTGTGTCTTGGAAATGACTAGAAAGATGTTTGGAATTATTTTAGAGTGATATATATCTCAGAGTTCAGTCACACATGATCTTTGTCAGTCAAAAACAGCAGTCAGAAATGGCCTGTAGAAGGCATCAGCTGTCATCACGAGTGCCTACATGAGATGCTATCTCGCAAGTTAAAGAATCTTTCAAAGCCCTCCTGGATCCAGATGGTGACCCGGATCACTTACAAAATTGAATCACTCCTCCTGTTCTAGAAATATCCTAAGAATTTAATGAGAATCCACCTATAACATTTTGAGGTATGTTGTACACAGACAGGCAGATAAACATAACCTCTTTGGTGGAAGGAATAAAAAGGCAAAAAAAGCCTTTATTTATTTAATACCTACAATGTATCTGCAACCTGTTTGTGCTTTCATTTGTGAGAATAGGTGATTCAGTCAAAAAAAGATACTCGACTAGCTGTTCCATTTCTTATCTGGGTTATTTTTTATGTCCAAAATTTACAATTTGAAAGTGGTTTGGATTACAATTAATTGGACTGCACTGGATAGTAATGGGACTGCTTTGAGTTTGATTGCATTTAAGTTTATTTTCTGCCTAAATTTCCTTGTAATGATATGCAGTGAACTGGCACAATTTCAAATAACTTGAACTAAACTGAACCTATTTATTCACAGCATATTCAGATTTTCTATAAAAAAAAATCAAACAAAAATTTTTCACTGTATTTAGTCATGGTCTTATGGAGACTATTTTGATCAATTTCCAAAATTGTTGAAATTATTTAATATAATACTGTAAAAACATTAATACATAATGTTTTAATAAATGTTTTTAAGATGAAACATGATAATATATGACTGAAAATAGTTTGAAAGACTTTAATAACTTAGCAATGTTTTTTTTCTCAGCATATACATGAAGAAAAGGAGGGGGGAAACTGGCATGCAACTCTGTAGGGGAAACTATTACAGTACTCATTTATTTCTGTGGACACAAATTTAAGATAAATGGCTAATTTCTCTCATCTGAATGTAAAGTATTTTTCATTTTATCTTAGCGCCAGCAGCTGGAAAGTGTGCAATATTAAGATGTACACATGATTATATTATCAATTATTCATGACAGTTTGGCAGAGCTTTAAAATGCAAAATTATTCACAGAAATGTATTTTTCCTTATTTGTGGTTCAATAAGTCAATTTTACTTATATTGCCTTCAAAACTTTCAGTACAAGTTAAAGTCTGAAGGATTAGATCCAAAAAATTGAAGAATCCTTTTCTTCAAATGCTTCAATCATGAAGATCAATATTTCCAATTATGAATCTGCTAGAAAATCATCCCATTTTTATTATTAGTTTTTACAATCATGGTCATAACACTAAAGGAGCTCCAGGAATTACATGTCTGTTTTGAGCAATGGTGAATGAGGTTTGACAGTTTAGGGATGGACAAATCTATTGAGCGTGGAAAGGTGATTGCTGTTGGTTTCACTTTTTTTGTCTCCATAAGATTATGGAGAAATACTATATTGTTACACATGTAACATATTATTCCAACAGGTTAAACTATCTCTATAACTTTTGAGTTTTGCATGTGTTCAAGTGCACACAGCAGCTTTAAGTAAAAAAAAAAAATCTAAGCAAGCATACAAATCATTAAATGTGTGGGTACATATTACGTGATGCACATCAAATCAAAGTGAAGTATTTCGTCACAGGATGCAACACTCTACTTTAAAATAATGATCAAATTTCAGATGACTCATCTTTTCGCCAGCACTTTCACACAGTGAAACTGTGAGAAGTCTGGATGCATGAAAGGAGTCTCAAAATCCCACATGAACTTGTAAGCCAATCCGTGCATAGATGAGTCTGCCGGGTTTTATATTTAAGAGCAAACAAAGTTTGGAGGTCATTGAGACAGAATAAGCCAGCGTAGATACATATGGTGTACTTGGAGTTGCATGAACTGGATGGGATCGATGCGCGCGAAAGAGTGATGGTGACTTTTTCGTCCCTGTCTAGTCCCTTTGATATCACTAAATTCATACCCTTTGTACCTGTGTTTGGGGATGGTGATTTTGACTGCTATTTTGCAGCCATTGAGCAAATTGCGCTCAAACTGAAATGACCTGATGGGCCCATCTTGTGCAATGCAGATTGAAAGGGAAAGCACAAGGGGTCGTAGCAGCGCTCCCTCTTTTAGAAAGCCAGCGTTATGAGGTTGTAAAAGAGGCGGTTCTTAAAGCTTATGAGTTGGTACCAGAAGAATACCGCCAGAAATTTAGAAAGTACCATAAAGAAAACTCTCAGACGTTTGTTGAATTTGCTCGGGAGAAGAGTAATCTCTTTGACTATTGGTGCTCATCTGCAGGTTTAACAACTAAGAAGTTAAGAGAACTCATCCTGTTAGAAGAGTTTAAGAAGCAACTACCAGAAAATGTAGTTGTGTACTTAAATGAACAGCGTGTGGCTACTATGACTGCAGCAGCTGCCTTTGCAGATGAGTATGTGTTGACCCATTAAACTGGGTTTAAGCCTAATGTAAAAGACACTGTGAAAGAACCAGTAAAAATTGTCAAGGCTCATGTTAAGGAAGAACGTGTGTGGTACTACTGCCACAAAATGGGGCATTTAATAGGAAATTGTCTCAAATTAAAAGCAAAGCAAGAGGGACGACTTTTCCCTCCCCCTAAAAAGCGAGGGAGTTTTGTACAGAAAAATAAGGCAAAGGAAGCAGAGTCCACTCCAGATCCCTGCTTTAAACTATTTATTTTGGATGGCACAGTATCAATGTCTGAGGATCATTTTAACTCTCAGAGTATAAGGGATTAAGAGATAAAGGTGCATACCAAACATCCGTGCAGATATGCTGCCCTTCTAGGAGAACTCGTATGCCGGGTACAGCGTAATCTTGCGAGAGGTCCTGGTTCAGATCCCGGACGAGACCCCACTTTGTTACGACCTCTATAGGGTCTGAGGGGTACAAAGGGGTCAATAGAAAACTAGATCAACGTAACAGATTTCAATAATTTATTAAACAAAATTGCCCAGATTCGCATAAATACAACAAAAATCAGCAATATCTCTGTCCAATAACCAAAACTAGATATATAACAAAATCAAACACAAAGAGACTAAAGCGAGGTTATATTTATTAATAACAATTTAACACTACTATTTACAATTCTATATACAAAGAACTCAAAATTCTTTCAAAACCTAAACAAAAAAAATCTATTACTATCAAAACAAACAACACTATCAAAATTACAATTAACTTGAATGAGAGAGCTTCTGCACAAAACTTACCAAAAGGGACAATCTTAATAGTCAAATCACTAGAGTATTCTAACTGTAAAAAGTAAACCAATTGTCTCCAATTCACACAATCCAACCAGCGCTATCACTCTCAGGGCAAACTTCCTTTTTGTCTTCCTTTTTATTGTCCATGGGTAATCCTGATTGGTTTGGAAGGAAGAATGGCTGTGTTGGCTTGTCCAATGAGGAATGATGTCCTTAATGGGAAGTTATTGGAAACAGGTAAAATGAGTGATGACTGATGAGCTGAGATGGGTGATGATTGATAAGCTAATTGCTGGATGTAAATCTGCAGCCCAGTTGGGGAGAGGTTGTCTGATAGTTCTTTCCCTTATTCCACATCTTTAGGCCACAAGGCTGGGGATGTAACAAAATGTAGTCATGTCTGTTTGTATCAGGCAATCCTTGTACATGCATTTAATTATGTGTATGCACTGGAGTCTTTTTGAACCCAAAAAAATCACTTTTGTGAGATAAGGTAAAAAGTCTGTTTTAAAAAAAGGAAAATAGATGAGATGCAACTGATGTCACTGGGGTTTTTGTCTGCCAACTTGGGGAATACCATTACTGCTCCCATCAATACTATATATAGTATAGATATGTTTTTGACGAGTAAATTTTCTTAATAAACATGTCAACATGTTAAACAGAAACACTAAGGAAAAATATTACTGTAATGTGAAAGAATTTTCACATTTTTGAGACTCAAACTGTTCAGTGTCATTATGGCTTTTTGTTTGTGTTTATGTGTCTTTATGTGTTTGAACGTGAGTGCAAATGTAGATGTTTGAAACTAACTTCTTGCATAAGTGTATGTCCAAAGCCTGGGTGGTTTGTCCTATACCGACCCCCGCCCCCTCCCCCGACTTGCCTCCACCTTGTGTTCAGGAGATAACATACACTGTCCTTTCAATGTGTCTGGCTTTGTAACTATATCTGTCCTTACCTTCCCATGAAAATAAATAAAAGCTATCCTCCTACTCCCAGAACATAAAGGGAAGGCAGGCCTCACATAATCGTTTGAGACCAGGACAAACTTGGCCCATTGATATCTGTGTATTTATTACACCTACGGCAATATAAGGCAGAGCAGAGTAAGATATCAGCTTACCTTCAGCGGACCAAGAGAGAGAGTTTAAGATAAAGGATATTTAATATCCAGTACATGCCAGCAGGGGCCTAAGCCTCTAATAGCACTTGGGGTTTCTGAGCAGGTAATGCCTTCTTCTTTGTCTAAACACACTTTTATGGACTTTAACTGTAATGATATGAAGAGAGAGGGGGTCACAGATAAATGTAGCGTAATGGCTCAAAGCTGAAGATTAGCCATGTATCATGTCTAGGGGATAATGCTTCAAGGCAGTTTTTCCAAAAATGTGTTATCTACCGCCGAAGAAAAACGAGAGAGGAATTCACACACACATCCAGACACATATTAAATAATGACCTCCTTTTTTCTTTTTTTATTTGTTCCCTGGCTTTTTTTTTACCTTTATTCAGTGCTTTGCATTTTGTCACATTGTGTTAGCATCAACGATGAGGGCATTTGGGCTGTAATGAATCTGTGGAGCCAATGTACATAACTGGTGACAAACATTACCAGGGCACCTTCTGTGGTCTAGGACACATTACCTTTGCTTATTTGGTGTCTAAATGATAATGAGAATTCATGTGATAACCTATATGATTTAAATGTGAACATGAATTTCCAAAAAAAAAAATTTCCCATGCAGTGCAAAACAACAGCAGCACTTTGAGCCCTTTTAGATATATTTTATTTTTATAAAGATCAGTCAGGTGACTTCAGCATCCATTAGAAGGGAAAAAAGATTCAAACAGCTACATAGTTAAATTGAAGCGTGAGTGAGGAAAAAGAATGGTGTTGTCCTAATTATGCACTGGGGTGATGCATTATTTACCAACCTCACATACATCGGCAGGGCTAAATATGAGTAAAATAATTTATGATTCTCCTCTTTTTTCCCTCTCCTTTTCTTCCTGTTTCTGTCCTCTACACTCCATCCCTCCCCTCTTTAAATGAAACTTCAATAAAATGTGCCACCCCCTATTCATTTTGCATGATGCCGCTCAGAAAATCATACAGGATGCTGCAAGATCTGTTATTCACAGGTTCTTTCGATAGTGCAGGGTCAACACAACAAACCACTGCAAGGAAAAGGCAGTAGCCCCTGTAACTCTATAATTCACTTTGGGCTGCCGCTTGACAATTGAAGAAAGTGAGACAGGCAGGAAAATGGAGAAATGTTGGCTGGAAAAATATAAGCTGCCACACCAAAGAAACCACCCATTTGTAACAATCATTGCAAAACGGGAAAAGAAATTCTAATGAATATTAGACTGAACCTTTAAACCACACGTGCAAAGCTGTTCTTATTTAGTGTCTGTAATGACATAATGAGGATTTACATCAAATCTTTGTTTTTTATATTTACCCCATATTCCCAGATTCTGGTGTCAGGCAGAGTTATTCTTACAGAATTCCATGTTTTTGGTTCCAAAGAGAATGTGCATAAAAAGATGTTTTGAGACCAAACAGAGTTTTTGCTATGGGAAATGGGACTGGGGAGCTCCCCAAAGGACAACATACCTTCAAAGGCTTTTTCTCTGGTTTTATTTGCACAACAGATAGGAACTCTGGGGTGACATAACAGTCAACCACAGGCTTCTTAGTGACTTTAAATGCTGTCATAATTCTTTCAAGGTCATAGGGTTTAAAAACATATCACTCTCTCTGTTGGTCCATTTTACTTTAAATTTGATATATTAAAGGTTTATGTTAAAGACTGAAGATTGTAAGGGCAGTGTGTAACTTTAGTATTATTTCTCTTTCCCATTCTAGTATGCCTACAGTATATCGCTTTATTAATGTGTTCAGCAATTAAAACAATGTGTTCTAACTTATTATGCACATTGTATTTGGGTTTTTTTTAAGACTTCATTTTCAAATTAAACTTATGGATAGTATTGTTTCTTAGGGCTCTTTGGATCACTAAAATCAATCTAATATCTGTGACAGTTATTTTACCATTAAAGCTAAATAAATGGCTCAGTAGTTAGGTCAATTGTTTGGGCCGTGGCCTTTCTGTGTGGGGTTTGCATGTTCTCCCCCTGTTAGTGTGGTTTTACTCCTGACACTTTGGCTTCCTCCCACCATCCAAATACATACACGTTAGGTTAATTGGCTTTATGCACAGATCCACTACTTCCTGAACTTAAGACAACTCCTTTGTTTCCTGTCTTTCCTGGACGAACTGATTAATCTGGGTGTGTCTGACCATAGCAGTCATGGTTACTGAGGTCAGACACACCATTTAATCAGTTTATCCGGTAATGAAAGACAGGAAACAATGGAATTGTCTTAAGTTCCGAAAGTAGTAGAACTGAGCAAAAAAGCCAATTCCTCATTCTAAAATTGTCCTTAGGAGTGAATGTGAGTCTGCCTGGTTGTTTGTCTGCTTGTTCACCTCTCTATGTTGTCCTGTGATGGACTGGAAACTTTTCCAGGGTGTACCCTGCCTCTAACCCGATGACTCTTGTGATAGGTTCCAGCTACCCTGGACCCTGAATTGGATTAGAAAATAAATGGATGGACGGTTAAGAAAATAGATGGATGGTGCCTCCAAAATGTAAAAAAAAAAAAAAAAAATCAAGGCGTAAGATCAAGATGCCTCTATTTGGCGTCATGTAAACAATGCTCACAAACAGAAATGGCTGCAATGGCCCCAAAAATACATGAAGACTCATCCTTCTTGTCCACAAAGAAGAAATCCACACCATCAGGAGAAGAGAAAGAGTTTGACCAACAGAGCCTTTTTGATGTACTTCTTTACAGCCTCTCGTTTAGGATGAGAAAGGTTGCAAAGTCTGCCGGGGAACAGTTTGGCCTCGATTAAAATCCACTCTATAAACAGACTCTCTAGAAGTCACTTTAGACTTAGTTGTTCCAAGAGCGGATTTTATTCACATATAAACACACATATATATACACACATATATTTATATATATATATATATATATATATATATATATATATATATATACAGTATATATACAGTATATATACATATATATTCATATACACACTGTCTGATACATCGTGAGTAAGGGGGTGAGCTCTCTTGCCATGCTGTTGAATATCATCACTTTTGGGATGAACAAAATATCCTTGGTACTGTTCTTCACAGCCTCAAAAGACTTTGTCTTGGGGTCTGGGAGATCGCCCTGAAGTACTCTTCAAACGTAGATTTGCACATGGGGCCAAAGCTTCAGGGCGCAATCGGAAACGCTGACATTTTCGAGCCAGGGGTGTCTCCAGAACTTGAGCATCACAGTGCTGCATCCTGTGGCAGTGACAAAGTCTTGATGACGAGCGGGACAATCACGGAAAAGCCAGTATAGGCAAGAGAGTTTGTGCTCGATGTCCCAGCCAGTTGCTTTGCATCCTTCTCTAAAAGCGTTGTGCATGATATGCAAACCACATGAATCGATGTTAAGAAGGGATTTGTCCGCTCATTTCTGCATTTCCATCTGCAAAAGTCCAAATGCTTTTCAATTAACATGCGGCCCATCCATAGAAAGCTGGATAAGATTTTTCACTCCTGTCTCGGACAGCGCATTGCTTATTTTTTCGTCAAGATGGTTGACTGCTTTGTTGCTGTGCAAACTGAAGATGGATGTCCCAGCTTTCATAAAATTACTTATTGCTACTGCACTGTTAGCACGTGAAGCTACAGCCTGGTGGTTCTTTCCTTTCATATAGCTCACGAGCGCCCATATTGGATATATCGAACGTTTTAACACAAAATTTACATTTGGCACGTCTCGAGTCAGAGTCTCTTTCAAGCTATAGTTTGTATTGTTCTTTTGAAAGCCAGGTGTTATTAAAACACCCTGGCATGCTGTCGTGGTCAACTTTTGTTTTTCTTTCCGTTTACTGAACTTAGGCTGCCGGTCTCATCTACAAGTGTGGGTCCGCCTGCAGTCCAAAGGCGCATGTGCTCTGCCAGACTGAGTAAACTTATAGAAACGGTCCGTGGCAATTTGCATTTTATTGCGGGACTTAAATTTTAGGTGGATATTTGATTAAACATTATACATTTCCATGACTTTTCCAAAACCTCTGACGAAATAAATATTTTTAAAAACTTTTCCAGGGCCTGGAAATTGTATTTTAAAATTCCATAACTTTTCCAAGTTTTTCATGACCGTACGCACCCTGATTGAACCATATATATATATATGAACTAGGTGAAATGGTCTTTATAACTTGCCAACAATCATCAAGAAACCAGTAATTCCTCACTGAGGAAACAGGGTTCATATAGAACCGCAGCTTACGACCGGTGGACTTGGCTAACATTTCCGTTCTGGGGTGAGAAATTTGTTCTTGTTCTCGGGGATCCGAGAATAAAATGAGGTCATTTTGTTCTTGCGGAGGTATTTGAAGACAGTTCTTGACACACCAGGCTGGCAGAACTTTTTTTTTCGAGGGGCTGCGAGAAGTATTCTGTGATTGGTCAGAAACTTAAAGGAGGTGTAACTAGAAAAATAGGTTAAAATGAAATAAACTGTAAATAAAGCTAATACTTGATCGAGATGTTTAAGCACATTTAATTGAAGATGTATTTAATAAACATTTTTTTAAGAGTTGACAGATTTATACGATGTTTTCTTCATCTGTTCTTGTTTGTTAATACTTTCATCATCCTTCTACATGTTGTTCTAGATTTAATTTACAATAGCTGGTCAAACAATTTGCTGTCAGCTCATTTTCATGTCTTTGGCACAAACAGAAGTGACACATTTTATTTTTTTTCAATTGATAGCACCATAAATATTACCTTTGGATACAGACTTTCCAGTTATTTTTATACTCAGTATTTATAAGGAGGATTTAAAATCACAAGTCATGAGGGGACTGCCGTGCTCTTATGGAACCAGCTCCAAGTATGGGTACAGGAGGCAGACTTCCTCTCTGCCTTCAAAATCAAACTTAAAACCTTCCTGCAGATCTAACTTTTTATTTTCCTTTTTCTGCAGGTCTTCTTGGATAGCAGCTGCAGTGTATATTAATCTGTCTTTCCTGTCCTCTCCGACCCCAGCCAGTCAAGGCAGGTGGCTGCCCTCCCTTAGTCGTGTTCTGCTGAAGGTTTTGCCTTCCTGTTAAAAGGGAATTTTCCTTCCCCCTGTCCCCTCATGCATACTCAGGATAGACAATTGGATCAAAGTCAAGATTCGATGCAATCTTGCTGCTTCCCTTACATAGGGTATTTTTATGAACTGGCTGATCTCTGTGAAGTGCCTTGAGAGGGTGTTGTCGCGGAATAGTGCTATACAAATAAAGTTGAATTGAATTGAATAAAAGGTCACTCCACTCCTAACACTTTAAAATAGCCTCCTTTTTTATTTATTTTTTCTTCATGATGGAATGCAACTTAATTAGGTGTCCTAATTTGCAGAACTGGATTTGTTTTGTTAAGAGTGAAATTAAAAATTCAACATTGTTGCAAGCCTGAAGACACACGAGCATAGCTAGCTAGAAAGAACACCTACCAAGAAAACAAAGTTTCAAGGGTCAGTGGACACTGGATGTTTTCCTGTCATTACTGTCGTGGCAGAAAGGTCTGGCTCAAGACCAACACTAGTTTGCACTTTCTGAATCCATGTAATGACTTAATTCCTTAAACAACATGCTTGCCGCAAGAATGCAAGTTTCATAATTGAATAATGTCAGTAATCTACTCCACACCTGGAAGGTGACAGGAATTTAACGGCTGTGTTTTTGTTTGGGATGTTGTTTTCTGCTCTGTTTTCCTTTTGTGTCTCATTTGAGCCAAGGCCTGTCAATCAGGGTGTTGACATGTTTCCTGAGAGCGGAGTACTGCTAGTTGTTTTATAATTTCTTTCCAATTTAGTTTTTTTTGTTGAAGGTTGAAGTAATTTACATCTAACTGGGTGGTCAACAGCACAGTTGTTTGTGATGTCTCAAACTGATAATGCAGGTGTATTTCTTCTTTACTCAGACTTTAATTGACCTTCTTTTTGTACACATGCATGTGTAGACCCAATTTCATGAAGGTTGGTGGGCCAACACACCACTTCCAGCATTTACTGTATATGCCACCTCTGGATTATGACAGATGCAATAAAACATTTGTAAAGGATGGGACCATCTGTTTAGTTTAATATAGTCACTAATTGTGTGTATTGTAAGTTTGTCTATTGTTCTCTTTACCTGCATGTGAAGCCCTCTGAGACAACTTGTTGTGATACTGGGCTATATAAATAAAATTGACTTGACTTGACTTGACCATCCATCATTTGTTGTGGGGTGAAGGAACCAGACCAACTTAAGAGAACAAACAAGAGTCCCCAGCACAAGGCAAGGAGAGACAGAGAGAGGAAGGGCAGGATAACTAAATTTATATCATATTACACACTGAAATGTGACCTCGTAATGACATCAGTGAAATTCAATCAAGTCTTTGACTCAGTATTACTTAAGGTAAACCAGTGTCCTTCCTGATGTGAAATGAGAAAATTTAATAGTGCTGTTGTTTTTACTACTACTTCAACTTTAGATCAGTTTGCGTTATTGAAGCCAAAGGAATTTAACTCAACATCCTTGTAGTAAAACTTGCTTTAAGACCAGCAGAAATATAAATGGTTTTGGCCCTCTATACAACGATTATGATTAATAATAATGTCAGATCCATGCTGCCAATGTATTAGTATTACTAGTTGTCAGTACAGATCAAGAATTATATGTCATGAAACTCTGTTAGAGTAATTTTACTAATTATGCCACTAATTAGCTCACATACTACTAACAGCACCAACCTCCCCTACATAATGATGTACCATGAACATAAAGAGCTAATATGAAAGATCACACATTCAAATTAGTCAGCAGTCTCCATCTAAAAGCAGATCTGCTGCCATTGCATTAATATACTGTGAGGAGCAACCTGACAATAAAATGTGAAGAAAAAGTTGCATCTCTGTGACAATTTTGCTCTGATCAAAACAACTGTAACCATGAGAGAAGGGGATTAAAAGCTATTTAATGATTAAGTAAAGTTTGTGCTTTGTTTTGCTTGTTTGTTTGGTGTTTGTCTATCCCATCCAGCTCTGAACAAGACAAGCTGGCAGGGAAGATGTCTTCTCTATTTTTTTCTTACAAACTAGCGGGTGTGTTTGATAGAAAGCATGAAGGCATGCAGGCACAGTGTTGCCTGTTGAATCACATCATCAGCATCAACAATAAAAAAAGAAAACAGAAAGGAAAAGTGGCAGGCAGATATAAATGAATATTCCTCACCTGTCTGCTCATGTTGACTCCTCTTGTTTGGATTTCACAGTGGGGGAAAAATAAAGGCGTATATTTACTTTTAATTGAAAGGAAATTAAAGACGCATCCACATCCGCATGTGACAAAGGAAGATCACACAGCTTGGGAAAGATGATAGCTTTTGTTTAAGATGGATTTCATAAAGAATACCACCCACTGATAATGATGAAAAAAATCTTGGACATTTCTCCAAATACAATTACCTCAGCATCACCTGATTAAATCAAATGCATTTGCATTCTGTTTGCATGCAGTGTTCCGTGAACCGGTAAACAAGGCAGGCAGAATAAATCTGATGTGTTTTCATGCTTATAGTTGCTCTTCTGTTTGCTACATTTTATTCCAAGTATTTGAATTTTTATGAATTGGTAAATAACTGCACAAACATACATATAGTTGTGTGGATAGATGTTCTAAAGATGGAGGAGCATATTTTTGCAAGCCAGAAAAGAAAAACTGAGAATGTTAGTTCATGTTTAGAGACAGATGTTGTTTGGCAAGAAAGTTTAGGAGATTAATATTTGACTGTGTCTGATGTGTGCTTAAGAATGTATCAAAGAAGATGCATCATTTTGGGACCTAGCAAAGGATGTCGCAACTGGAACGATGTCAAAAGCATGAGGCCAGGCTTGGCATCAGTCTCTCATATACTTACAGCCTGGATAGTTGGACAGAAATGTAGTGATTACACCAAGGTCTTGTTCTTTCTAATCCCTGACCTTCTTTCCCCCCGGACACTTGGTACTTAAATCTGTGCATAAAATGCTTCCTCTTCCTCATGCATGTGCATTTGGCTGACTTGTATGTAATTTTGTTTTTAGTCAACAAACCTTGTTATGGGTATATTGATTTACTGTTAAATATACTGCACATCATCTAATAATACTAAATCCAAATGTAACTATATTTATTGGAAATAAATAGGTATTATGTAGTCTTTTTAAACCTATAAAGCGAGAAAGAATTTTTGCTTCTGTCTTGCTGAAGAGATACATGGCATTTCTAATTATAACAATTACCCTGATGGCATTACGACATGTCTTTAATTGGCTTAAATATTTATAAATGATTTGTTGTTTTCTGAACATTCTCATTTAAAATTCAAATGGATTTTAAAAAAGAGATTTGAAGAATGTATACAGCTTTGGCAAAACTCTACTCTCTACTCTAAATAACAGTAATGAGTTTTAAAATGGTGTATGCATATATTTAATGGTTTCTACAAATATATTCTATGTTCTAAATTAAACCTTTTTAGTTTTTGTGTAATCTCACCGAATAACAGATGAACTTGGATATAAAATTACATTTTGTACTTTGTAACATTTTCAAACAACTCTCTTTATCTTCTCCATCATTATCTTTCAGATTTTCCTCCTCCCACTCATGGCCGTCAAACCACTCATCTTGATCAAGCTCTGTGCAGGAGCACATAAGTGGGGTCAAAGGCCACTACCATCATGAAACACTATCACTCCTCTTCGTCCATTAAAAATAATAAAGTAATGATGATTATCTCTTGGCTCCTGAAATTATTGCCTTGACTGATATATGACCCAGTTCGGACTATTAGATGAGAGCTGTGAGTTGTATTTTCTACTTTCTTAATGTTACAGCTGCTGAGACTCAATTTGGATTGAGTTTAGTTTGGGTTTCAGATGGCTTATTTATGGTGTTAGCTAAGGCAATCTTCACATACATGAAACGTAATAAAGAACGTCAAACAAAAAGCCCAAGAAAATATGCGAATAATAATTCACATTGGATTTAAAACCTGTGTTTCAAGTGTGGAGGATCTCTGGCAAGATCAGTTAGCAGTATCCAAAGCACTTAAACAATGACTGCTTAAAATTGTAAAATGACAAAGTTGTCAAGGTTTGAAAAATATTAAATGTGTATATTTTACCTCCTAAGTTATTACAAGCCTGTTTTATTAATTATTTTGTTTGTTTTATATGAAAATAGAGCATTTTCAAACATGTTTAGAAGGAGCTAGAAAGAGTTGGACATTGACTATCACACCAAAAAGACCATTTATGGCTCACATGATCCATTATTTTGCAAGTCGTTTTCAATTTTTAAGCTTGCCAGTTGCAGTTGATTACTATCATACAGAAAAACTACACAGGATTTAATGTGCAAAAAGATGTAACAAATAACTATATATTACAAAACAAGAAATAAAACATTCTAGTTTTATTTATCACAGCTTTTTAAATGTGCTACCTGCCATAACAAATTGCTCTTTAGCAGATGTGAACTTAAAAGGACCAGGTCGTCTCAACATCTATGGGATCACAACACCCAAATGTTGGCGATAGCTCACATGTTGTTTACAGAAAATCTGTCTACTGACTGTAACAACCTAAAGGAGACAGTAAAGAACCATATGTACATGATAGGCAGTACTCATTCACCCCCGCGCCACTTAAATTAATCCTAATTTGCTTGCTCAAAAAGTAGGGTTGGTTTGGGGAAATATAAATGCACAACCAAGCTCTGAATGGGATCCCATGACCAAACATAGGTCTTGATTTGCCTCAGTCAAACCAAATGCAGGGAGGGGCTTCGAAATAAAAAGAAACATTGGTAAACTAACAAAACGTGTGAATGAATATCAATAGCTGGGAGAGAGATGTCTCATTTAGACATGGAAGAACACAATAAAAGTTTTGATATGTACATGGTTAACCAGAGGCTGGTAGGATCTGATGGTAGGTCTTACTTTTATGTAGTTGAAACAAAACTCCCATCAACCAAGAGAGGTGCAGGTTTACTCAGTTATTGTTTGGCTTGTCCTCCTCTTCTTCAGTAATTCTTGATACAGTGCCACTTCTGGCAAGGACAGAAATATACTTTTCCAACAGTTTGATTCATTTCTGTAAGTGCAGTGTGAAAGCAAACTTGGACCTGAAGAGTGTTATAACCCTCAAATCAACTAAACTCCCAATCAGTCGAAGTAAAGCAGACCAATAAATCCATTTAAACACACTATTTTTCTGTCACACAACTCTGTTTTGGACAAATACATTTTTTGTCTGTTTTCTAAAGAAACCGGACTAATATACCGCTAAGCATCAGAGCAAACATGACAACACACGGGCAGATTTAATAGATACAAAACTGTTGTATAATTGGTGAAAGAATGCCATTCTCAGAAAAAAACTAATTAGAGGACACATTTCTTCCTCATTTCTTTGAGCGCTTTTCAAAAATGATCAGCTTCTCAGTACAACACTGCCCTCATGTAATAGGTAAAAAAAGAGCACATAATATAAGTGTTTCTTATGTCAAATAATGACAACTACTTCAAAAAAATACTGTTTGTGGAAAAGGCAGGGGAACAGAGACGCATGCAATTGATGGCATACCACTGAGATGTACTGTAATAACTAAGGAGACTATTTACCCTTAATTGATATGGCCTTTCTTACCATGAAAAGAACAATTATTTCTAGCACTGCACGCTTCTTATGTGCACAGTAAGGCATCAACACAAGTGCCCAGAATAAAATGAACAGAACTCGACATCAAACTATTCCAAAGAAAATGAGAGAAAAAAATCCTACTAGAGCGCTTTTAATCTTTTTTTCTTTTAATTTCTTCTTGCTATGAAAGCACCAGAAACAAGCCCAGAGATGATAAAAAATATGGCAGTATAATGGCAGTTTAATATATCAACGGTATTTATAAGGCATTCAAGTCAATGACATATGGTAAGTAACAGTATAAAACAGAGACCTTGTTAAAGTGGATGCATACCACTTTCATGGCACATTGCATAATTTTGTCAGAAAGCATCCTTTAAAAAAGTCATCAGTGCTGGTTGGCATAGTCTAGATCAGTTTTGTTGATCACACTGATATCCCTCTATTGTTTCTTAGTGAGTCCATAGAACACAGTGTTGATTCAGGATGATAAAAATGCAACAGAGTGTAAAAAGTCTGTGTGATTTATAGAATTACAAAGAAAATAATGATGACTTCAATATATATATATATGGTATAGAGTCATTTAAACTATTTCTTTTAGATTACTCTTGAGTCATCTTAAATGAAATTTAGTTTTACTCTACTACATCACTGCATGAATAGTAACTATCCATCCATCCATTAATTTCCTGAACTGCTTCATTAAATTCAGGGTCGCAGGTAGCTAGAGCCTATCCCAGCAGTCATTGGGTGAGAGGCAGGGTACACCCTGGAAAGGTCACCAGTCCATCACTGAGCAACACAGACAGACGAACAAGGAGAAAAACAATCAGGCACACTCGCATTCACTCCAAAGGACAATTTGGAATGATCAATCAACCAAACATATATTTTTGGAAGGAAAGTTTGTGGCAGGAAGCCAGAGTACCTGGAGAGAACCCACACTAACAGGGGGAGAACATGCAAACCCTGCACAGAAAGGCCTAGGTCAAAACCAGCAACCTGCTTGCTGTGAGGCTGCACCACTAACCACTGCACCACCATACAGCCCAACTAGTAACTACAAAGATTTAATCCAATTTGAGTCAGGTCAAGGACACACTAAACATTTACCATTTAGATGAGTCATCAAAGTCTGCCCCAGAACTGAAAGAAGAGAAAAAGTCAGTAGCCAATGCTTGGAGCCGAGTAAAAATTGTGAAAAGCACAGTAATAAATGACAATAGTATTCACTATACAAGCAACATTGTCTTTCTGAACCTTTTTTTAGCTTTTGTCACCCTGTTAAAGGAGAACTTCGCTTTTTTTAACCTGGGGTCTGTTGTCATCTTTCCTTCCATACATGTGAGTGATGTAGAGA
>JBAMHX010000001.1:33299804-33315146 GCA_037177515.1 Pseudomugil tenellus
TATATATATATAAATCTTAAAATGTCTTAAATCTTAAAATGTTAAAAACAGGGTGATTGAAACTAAATAATTTTTTTTCAGGGACTTGGACCCATCCCATAGATGACTGCCTCAACATCCATTTTTACACAATTACTCTATTGATTAAAATAGCCTTGGTAATATGACATATAAAACCTCTCCTTATATGTTTTACAATACAGCTTAAATCCCTTTTTGGTGGGTTTAGACTGAATAACTGTTCCTGATGGTAGATTTTTACAGTCTTACAGTCTGAGCTATATGATAATGTAATATTTTTAACTACAACATCATTTTCTCATAACTAAAAACAACAAAAAAGAACTAATGTCAACAATCGGTGGAAATGTAAACGTATGCCAACTGTTTAAATGTATTTATTTTGTAGTTAGCTTTGTTCTGGCTAAACTAGATTGGTTGATGTTTGGGTTTAGTCTCAACGTGTCATATCAACACATCTTGAGTTCAGTTTGCACTTCTGCAGTGTGTGATGTTTTGGCAGATTTTCCTTGGACATAAGACAATATGAGGTCTGGCGAGCTGGAAGTGGTAAATAGTGCAGCAGGATTTAGGGCCTCTCGCATCCACCAAACAGTAAATTGTATTTTTATACTGAATTCCTAGTTTGAAAAAAATAGATTTAAATTATCAACATGTTAAATTGATAGAGATTTTTATTATGACAATTTAATGAAGGTGGTCAAAATTGAGATTTTTACTAATAATAGGTTTGTGGTTTTGCTTAAAAAAAAGTTAATTAAAAAACTAAGAGAAAAAACACTCTTCTAAATAATTCTCACAATGCCATGTAAAGATGTGGGTTAATGTCATTAAAATGGAACAGAATGAAAATATTGCAGTTTTTATTATGTCAGGTTTTTTTTTTATTTCTCACAAGTTTATTGGTATATTTTCAGAAATGTCCTTCTGGCCAGTTCCCCAGCGTATCCCTACTAAAAACGCTCTACACCTGCCTTACCAAACCCCTATGAATCCTTCTGTACCACCCTCATCACGCAGACAGACAGAGAGACAGAGACAGACAGACAGACAGAATTGAAGAAGGTGAAGAGGTGACATGTCCCAGAAGCTGATAAGTGAGATATTAAAAGAAGAAAAAATGAGCTGATTAGCACAGGAATTAAAAAAGATCACTGGACCAGGGCAGTGACATCATAACAAACATGTAAAAACGTGTAAAATTTGACAGGAAAGCAGAGAGTAGAAAAATATATAGGCACTGATTGGTGTGGTGTAAGTGGTGATGTGAGCCGTCACAGCTGCATTTTATAATGAGCTGCAAGCGCTGATATTTCTGAGTATAACTCTTACAGGTGGGCAATCTTTATTTTCTCACAATGTAAACAGGCATTATTCTTTAAATTAAAAACATTCTATGTGCAGATGATGAGCATGAAATCAATATATAAATTAATACTAACCTTCAGAACTATATCGATTTTGCTTTAAGGATATTATAATTAGATAAAAAGTACTTAATTTGTCTGATTTATCTCTTTGAATTAAATTGTATTTTATAGAATTATCTATAGTTTCACTTTAAATGTAAACACTTTGTGCTGCATTATATCTTTCCCAAAATTATATAATTTCATGATTTGTACTTCATGATATTTGTAAGCATGCCATGTGCCATGCCTCCTGAACCACCTCTGACTTTTAAATGAGACGATAATGAATTTATTTTAGCTGTATTTTCCAGGTTACGCAAAGAGGTGCTCTGACGGCTGTATCCCTTAAAGAATAAAATGATAAAATAAAATAAACGTAATAATAATAATAACAAAAAACTATACTACAAACCAGGTTCTACAAACTCAGGGTATCTTTAAGTGATTTAAGGTTTACCTTACTGTCTTGCAAAGTGTCCTTTAGATTCTGAAAATGTAATAAAAAGGACTGAAGTTGCTCAATGTGTCATACAATCAAAGTTCAGGAAGAAACATGCTTAGTTCACAGTCTCCCGTCACATTTTTCTCCATGTATATTTAACCAGAAGGCTAGATGGTGTGGCCAGAAGAAAAGCTCCTATGTCCTTTGCTTTCAGGTTCCTAAATATGACGGGGAAATATGTAAGAAAGATAAACCAGCCGGCCGCAGCCAGCAGTGCACAGGTTGGACCCGATCTCATGGAGACAGAAAACAGAACTCAGTAGGACAGAGATTATGACAAGTGTGTCACATCCAAACCTTTTGGAATAACCAGCCGAGGGAAGTTAAAGCAAAGACACTCAGGATTTGATTGGCCGTGATGAGATAACGGCACCAAAAGGAGAAAATGTTATATTTGGCGTACTTGTGGAAATTTGTAGGATTCTTGCTGTGAAAGGATCATTGTTATAGCAGGATAAAGAATAACTCTTTTAAACAGTCAAAAATGGTCAAATGTAAAAATGAATAAAGACATAAATTACACATCTTTCAACTACAAAATGCAATATATACGGTGGATATACGATGTTACATTTGACATACACAAGACAGATATGTTCCCGCTCAGTTGCCCTACATTTTGGGAAGTACTGCAGCCAGCTGGTTGTGTATTTCACAGTTTCCATTAATATACATCTCTGGAGAATTTCGGTTTCTAAGCTGAATTAAAATAAATAATTTGCTGCTCACAGACTAAAGCTCCAAGAGCACACACAGCTGAAGGGGAGGAGACCTAAACCGGAGCACGGACTATCAGGTGATCACTTGACAATGCTCAAGTTGTTGGGTTGATCCCATGAAGAGGCAAGGGGCCATCGCTAACAAGAACACTTATGGTGGTGGCAGCTTTAAGTATAGTGAGCCATTAGAGGATCATTGCACATACTGACTCAAGTGTGAAATGATATCTGTGGAGAGATAGTAAGAGGTAATCTTACCATTATCACAGGGTCATCTCTGGAAGAAATTGATCTGGAGGAGTCTTGCTAACACAAAGTAGGAAACTTTGAGTTGCAATAATGTCATAAGAGTTGTGCTTATTAATGCTTCCACTGTTTAAAAGAAGTAGAAAAACTATCCAGTCTTTCTGCCATTTATCATTTAAACATGATTCCATGTGAAAAACGTATTACTTTTCAGAGCGATGGAATTTAGTTTTGAAATATGACAATTTCAAGTGTCAGATTATTGGTAATGGCCCCTCAGGGTCACCACTGACACTCTTCTGGTCTTTGTGTTAGGTTTCCACTGATACTGATGGCCCCTATTGATCAGAGGACAGCTCCCTCTTCCCCCCTCACATCATGCACAGCAAGATAAAAGCTCGCCAGACATGAAAAGTTGCAAGCCAAAAGTTTGAGCTGAAGAAAAGAGAAGAAAAAAGACAAAAAATGGAGGAAGTTTAAGCTGTGAAGCCCTTCCCCTGAAGGCAAGCTGGCCTGCCATCTGTGCAGACTCTCTAGCCATAGCCACCACCCCTGGAAGAGAGAGAGCAGAAAGGCAGCAGAGTAGAAGCAGCCAGGAAGGGAGGATAAGATGGAGGAAAAGACGGGAATGACAGACTCAAAACATAATAGAGAATGGAGTTGCTAAGAAATTGAGGAATTAATGAAGTCACATAAATAAAAAGTGCTAAGCAACCTAAGGTGGCATCGGTTAGAGACATCTTCCATTAACCTTTGAAGCCTGACCACTTCTCAATACAACAACATAACCTCTCCCCTCTGGGCGAGAGGAAAAAACCAACTGCCTCCTTCAGCATGAAAGGCAGCGACAAGCAGACAAGCACACATGAGCTTTGCTTGCCTGCCACTGACACTAAGTCCACTTTTTAACCAAAATGGATCCCAGTTTTGTTGCCTTTTTTTTCTTTACTCCCCTTTCCTGGGAAAATCTGCCAGAGCTTATCCATCGAAGCCAACACATGAACTTTCAATCAGGGATTAGCCGGATTTTCCAATGTGGATCTTCTTTTGTGAATTTGGCCAGCGTTGCCTGTGTCGTTGGCAAAGGGAACGTAAATAGAATATGATCCCTGGGCCAAGGGATTGCCTCGCTTATTTCAAAGAAAGACTTCAAAAACAGGGCCCACTTAGCCTGCTCCATGAGTGTGATGTTTCTCTGGTCCTGAAGTGTGTCCTCCACATCAGACCACCAAAAAAGTCCATGAAGCCATAGAGATGTGCCGCTCTCATACATTTATCCACAGCCGACAAAACAAGCGAAAAAAAAAAGAACAAAAAGTAAAAGGCAGAGAGAAATGAGAAGTAAAACATCCTACTATCTGCTTGAACCCTCCCCTTCCATCCACCCTCTCTATCTTCATCTTTTCATCCTGCACCCTCCTCTCTTCTGTTTTACCATTGTCCCATGTGCTGACGTCCAGTCTTCGCAGATCTAGATGCTAATCCTAGCTTACTGTGCTGGTGGCTCCGATAAGAGAGGCCCCACCATAGAGCAGCAGTGTGTGTGACTCCTGTAGACTACAGTGCTCTATCAGACCAATCCATGTGGCCATGGGCCACCACGAAGTTGGACTTGGGTCTTTCAAATGAGGAACACACATGCACATGTATGAATGTGCAGTCATGAAGAATTGTCTAACATGCATACAAATTTACCATCCAGACTTAAAGAACAACACTCAGATACAGCAGCTACCCCAGAAGATTTAAACTTCCACATGGACTAACGTTTTATCTTAAACAGGAACAATAGACAAATATGCCACCCATCTGGGCATTTTGTTTATTCTTTAAATGTCAGAATGAAAATCCCCCCTACTTTGAAGAAGATAGGGCTTTAATCAGCCAGCTAACACTGTTGCATCCGTCATTCACTGGCTGGCTCAACCATGGCATCAGACTTTACAAAAGCTCACTGTTTACAGCAAGTAAAAGCTTATTGACTTGTTAAAGATTAAACTTATTTCTGTCTTTGCCTCGGCCATCCTCTGTCCATTTAACAGAGAACGATGGAGAGAAGGGCAAACAGGTCTGACGTCCTGATTTGAAACGTAGGCTTTGTTATCAGTTTTAAATGGCACATTCCCTGGTTTCTGCCTAATCTTTACTCTTTAAAGCAGAAGATAAAGACAGAAGCCAGATGACAAATAATTTTGTTAGGTCACGTAAAGAGAAAGCTGAATGTCTGGTCGGGTGGCTGATGGCAGACACAGGGTTATGCATGGCTGTGGGACAGGCAGCGCTCCTGCATTCTCTCTCACCTATTCTTGTCTTGATTTTTTTCTCTACTTAATTTGTTTTAAAGCATGGAGATCCTTATCAAACAAAAAAGCCCTTCTTTTGTTTGCGTGTAAGCATTGCTTATTTACCTGCTTCTCCACGGTGGTGTGTGGCAGTGTGTGTTTCAGCGTGAACGTCCCTGTTTTGGGGAGAACTTAATGGCTTACAGAATTAATTAATTTTGTGTGTTTGAGAGTCAGATTAAGGGGACAGTGTGAGTTCTTCAGGCGTATGGTCACACCATTTTTATGTGATTGCCTTTCTTTGCGTTAAAGTGAGGTTGCGATTAGGTTAAGTTCAGATGGAAAGGTTTTTAACTTTTACGGAAATTAATTTTATTGGTAATTTTTTGGGCAGGAGTTCTACACCAGTTGAGTTTGTGTGTTTGTGGTTGTGCGTTCATGTACAGATATAAATAAATAAATGCATAAAGCTCTCCTCTTTGCTCACCTATCTCTCTGGAGATGAGAACCTCTCCTCTGGGGGAAATCTACAACCTCCAGCATATAGTGATGGCGGGTGGGGTGGAGGATTAGGTGCCACGGCTGAAAACCACACTAAATTGAGCTCTCAATGTTTATTTTTACACTTTGCATTGTAAATTAAAAAGATGAAGAAGAAAGGATGGAATTTGAGGTATTGTCGCAGCTACATCTTTTTTTTTTTCCTTATTTGTTTCCCTGCAAATGAGATTGTTCTCCTTGACTAAGAAAGCAAATGTTACAGCCCAGGGCACAGACGAAAATGATGCATAAGAAATCTGCACAATATGTGGAAGGGTCTGTGTATGTCTGTGTGTAATGGAAATTTTTCAAATGCACTTGATCTGTTGTTTTGGCGCAGTTTGCTGTGGATAACATGTCATTGTAAAGCAGTATAAGCACCTTCTACAGGGATTATGAGCTAATTGTAATGATGATCATCTGTGCATAATACAGACTATTTTAAACACTGAACAATGAGTCTTCTAGATAATAATTTTATGGAGTAATGTCAGAGCTAATATGATTCGAATTTTGGAAAACATACATTTTCTTACAAATATGTATCCGCCAGACTCATTTTTCATATGAAAGATTTAAATTTGATTCTCAGACATTTCACGGGTAATGAATTTTGCCATCAGCAACTGTTGTATTCACATATTCCACATGCGGCCTTTAAGACATTTTATATAGACACAACAAACACATTTACACATATTGCTTCTTGTGTAGATTCCTTTATGATGTTGTACCAGTTTGCTTTCTTGCCTGGTTTTCCATCCTGCTGTAATGAGTAAAAGAATTACATGATGCAGACATGCTTTTCTTTGTATAAAGCAAAATGTTTCTGATCACTTTTTCAACATAATGAAATCCTACATGCCTCAATTTTGAAATATGACTGATATATCAACAACAGGAAAGTTGTAATAAATGATGAAAACTATGATAAATGCATATTTTGCTGTGTGAGAACCAGATGATATTTGATATTTCATAATGGAAATATGTCTTTGTCTTTTAAAGATAAGAAAGCTTGATTTATTTATAATTAATTCGCTACCCTGATTCTGATGTTGGCACCATTATGTGTCATTCGCATTATATGTTAAGCTAAGGTGGAACGGAATTAGAAAACGAAAAACAAATACAAAATCATGACTGAAAGCTCAACTTAAATGTGTAAATCTTGCATGAAAATCACCAACATATCTAATTTTTCTCTCTCCCGCACCCAGTTATGTTTATGCCAGCATATTTGCAAATGTGGCTTGATATCAGTGCCAGCTCTCAATATCTGACTCCCCCCCCTTATTTCAAATTAGCATCAGCCTCTTAAATGCAGTACATCCCCAAAAGAGTTGATGAAGCAATTCATACACACATAAGACTTACTGTCAGTATTTAAGATATGGGCCAAGATGTCTTTTTTAAATGGCTTTCTATAAAGTACTGTGTTATGAGGCTTCTCCAAATAACACTGCTCTTAATGTATTTTGTTGTATTATTCTAAATGCTCTCATCTGTCATTGAATGGTAAGAAAATATGCAGTTTCATTATCTTTCAATCATGGGTGATGAATCTATGTCAAAGGCCTTCACAATAAGTGTGTGTGTGAAAGAGAAAAAAAGAGTCAATATATCATCCCATATGAAAATTCTTTAAAAAATCAGAGAATACTTGTGCTTGCATGTGTGTGTGAATCAATGTGTTAGGGAGAGGATAAAGGAGGAAGGAAGAGAGGAGCAATCTTCTCTCCTCTGTCTCTCCACAGTTATTTGTATCAGTGCTGCGCATCACTACGTTAAAGTCTCTATTAATCAATCTCCCCTCCTTTTTATTGTATAACCAAGCAATGTGCGGAGATTGCTAAATAAAAAGACATTTCTGTATGGGGAGGAAGTGGGGGAGGGTAGAGAGGAAAAAATGCAACTGTATTCATTGGACCTTAAAATGTTGTGATGGCTTCTGGGAGCCACATTATATTTACATAGGAATGTGTCATTAACGTCAATGGTGCAGCAGAAACAATTAAACTAATACAATGCTAAAGCCAACAACCTAGAGTATTTGATTAAAGGCCTTTGTTGAGGTTTAAAAACCTTCCATTCTCCAGTTAAAACAAAAGACTGATGGATTTTGCTGCAGTTATAATTCAGCTGTCAACTTCCATTGACGCTTCTGACTGTCACAACTGGAAGACATTTACATACTTTATATATAGACCAAAACGAGGGGTCTGCACGCCTGCAATCATAATGGGAGAAATTTGTGGAAACACACACACATACACACAGCCAGTATTTGTCCTTCATTTCAAATTAGCCCACTGTAATTTTGAAAGAGGCTGCAAGCGTTGTTTGCTTGGCAAAGTGTTGCTGTTTTAGTGCATCTTTAATTCTGCTTTAATTGTAAAAGTGTCTAGCCCCTCTCAGGCTGCCACGTACACCTTACTTATTTGCTAATCAGAGACCTTAACTTGTCTTTGTGTGGATACTGCAGTGCTGGTGACCTTCTAGGCCTGTTAATTAGCTCACCTATATTGTGTGAGTTGTTGAAAATGCATGTGACAGGAGCCCAAACACCACTCTTAAGGGAGGCCAATACTATAAATTTGCTTTGTGTCCCCTGCTCAGAGCAACGACATGGCTTACTCTCTCAAGTAATTTAGTCCTGATGATAATGTATGCCTGTGAATAGGTAGGGGACAAGCAGCATGCTGTTTAGCACCTAGTTGTGTTATCCCTTGATGATGTTTTCAATATAATTATGAAATTTCAGGAAATGCATGTGGGGATGTTTCAACAAATAGGAGCAATGGCAAAGCGAGACCCTATTTGTGTTTCATTATCTGTTGAAACATATTTTACAGTCATTGTGAGATATTTAACATTGTTTTATCATACCCCCGAGATATCTTACACACAGATCTAATTAAAGTCACCACTTTGCCCGGTATCCTATTTAAGAAATCTATATATTCTATATAATTATGAAATTATGCATTATTTAATATATGAACCCCAAAGCTCCTTGCAAGTTGCAATAATTTTAATCAAAAGAAAATGAATAGATTCCACTTCTCTTGGTCCTGTTTAGAAGCTTAATTCCAGAATGGAGTAATTCTTGATTGTTCTCACCGTTTTTCATGCCAAAATGGAAAAATACAAGTGTGCAAATTAGTATGAAAGCATGCATGAAAGCTAGTTTTAAATCATTTACAAGCCATGTAGCAGTGTGAACGTGATTACACAGTCTTAGTCCACCTCTTAAAGTGTCTGTGTGCACACACCTTGCGTGTGCATGCCAGAGAGGAGCATGCTACGCCTCACATGAAAGGGGCTGCGTCATCATTTTTTACAGGAATACTACACAGAAACACATTGTTGTCTCCAGCATTGTTGTGAAAGTAGCCCATTAAAATGCAAGCATGTATATTAAAGAGCAGCGCTGCCTTTTGATGGATATTCGTCTGCCTATGAATAAGAGTGCATATTGATTGGCAAAAAAAGGTGAAAAGCAGTTTGACACAATTATTTCTGAAAGGCTTTGGTTATCCCGCATGATTTAAAAACCATTCTAAATGCCTGTCACTTACATTCCCTTCTGTGAGACCCCAGTGACTCCTGAAAATAATAATTATGTAAAATGTCCAGGAGATATTGGATGTGGCAGTTTCTATGCAGACACTAAGCCATGTATTGATATGCATCTATAAAAGAAGATAGAGAATAAGAAAATCATTACCAGGGACAACTGTCCTCTCTATGTGTCTACCCTTCCAGAAAATACTGATTTAAGAAGTTGCCATGTAAAGAAATATATTTACTAACATGGCAGTTTTCACTGAGCTGCTACACAAACTTACAATTGTTTAAAAATAAGCAGGAGGGATTTTTTTCTCAGGAAAAAGATAAATCTCGTCAGGAAATCCTAGATTGATATGTTGTCCTGTTAGTAGCTGGATTTATTTATAGAGTGAATGTCTACCAATTAAATCATTACATTTTTATGACACAAACTGCAGAATGACAGGTAGGGATTTTCTCCTCTGAAAAGGATTTAATTGAAAGTCACCGTCATCCATTCACCTTGCTTCTTTTTAGTCTTACTTAGCTTGTGGATTAAAGAGTACGAGTGAAGATTTTCCTTTATATTTTTTCATTTAATCAGCATGAGACACGGTGAGTACAAAAACAAATTAAATTACATTAATTCTATAGGTTTTCTCTTCCATTTATCTTCTGAACTCAGTTTACTTTAGATAGCCAAAAGGACAAAAACCACTATACATTGTGGGTGTTGCTCTCTGCACAAACACACTATAAATACATTATCAAATAAACAATCACCTTTAGAGGTACTCCAGGTGCCAGCAGTTTAAAATCCTTTTTGCTGCCGTTAGAAGTTAAAAACCACAGCCTCACTGTAAGATGATAACTGTAGAATCTACAGTAACTTACTGGCAGCAAATGGCAAGTAATGTTGCTGTGGTATATTCTACAGTATGCTTACTGTAAACAGTTCACAGTAATTTTATTAAGTACTGTATTATTACTAACAGTAACAGTACTGTAATACTTCTTACAGTAACATAGTGCTGTGCTGTACATTTTTAAAACAGATATAAGACTACTGTAATGACAGAATTTCCTTAATTTTATTCTTATTATTAATATTATTATTATTGCAATAACGATCACCAAATAATTGCCTACTGTAAAATTAAGATGGCAAATATGAACTTTTGAAAAACAAAAAGAACAAGTCAAAGATTGTTTTAAACAAGTTTATTGTCAAAATGACGTTATAAACATGTTTACCAGTTAAAACAGCTGAAACCATATTTAGACCTGTACAGTTACCAGTTCAAAATCGAGGCTAACAATAAAATTAATAGAAAATGTTCATCTTACTCGTATATAACAAGTTAATAAATCTAACAATAAAATTAAAACCCTTCTTATCTGGAGCTTCATCGTCTACAATATTTTGCAAAGTCTTTTAAACTTAGCTTTGTGTATATACTTGGAACTTCAGTATTATGGTGAATATTAAAGGCCCAGGTACAATAATGTTCATGTTGATCACAGCAAAAACAGTCCAACTAATAGGGAACATTTTTTTAAAGATCTTGCCTGTCTTGATGGTTCTAATCATACCCGGCAACTCAGGTGCACACACATCAGGGGTAGCCTGGTCTGTTATCCGCTTACGTTGCCAGAACTCTTCTTCCTGACAGTGGATGGAAAAATCAAAAGTTCATTGTCACCAAGGGAGTGTTTGCACAACATGTTTGCAAATTTACTTAGCAGCATGAACATTTTTTTGCCCTCTGTGAGAACTGATGGCAAAATGAGTGAATTGTCTGGATCAGTTCAGTTCTTCCAATCGTGATCGATAAAGTCTCTTATGAAGTAAGCGACATGGGAGTTGAGGGACTTACTCTTCCTCTGGACCATCTTTCCTGTCCTTCGGCTCACCTGCGTCTTTGCCGTACGCTTGCTGTATTCTGGATTTATCCTGATAAAGAATCTGGAAATACATGTATTGAAACCCAGTAGTTATTGTCGCTGCCAGATCTGTATTTCTGGCACATCTGGATTTGTGAGATCATTGACACAGAAATACGGCAACACCAACTATTCAGATCTGTTTGATATACACATTTTCAATTCTTGCTGTTACTTGATATCATTTTCACTGTCCCGGCTGCACGTTTTATGTATAATCTGACGTTGAATATTGATGGAAAAACCCAATAAACTGGCGTTCAGAATATTTCCTTTATTAGACAGATAGATGAGACAAGGAGCCCTGCTATAGTAACGTAATGGGATCCTGAAGCCCCGTCACGCTTCCCTACAGCAGCACCGCCCACAGGCGGCCAGCAGACGGAGCTTTTTTAAATAGGAAACGTGTGGACACAGTAAGAATTTTTATAGAAAAGTAGTAAAAACCTGAGTTACTGATCATTCCAGGAAGAAGTAAATATGTTTACCAAACAGTTTGGACTAGTTGTTGTTGCTGTATTTCTGTGGCCAAGATGGCGGATGTGATGCGCATGCGCAGTCCACACACATACAGATCTGGCAGCGACAGTTATATCCCAGCATGAGTCTGCATCACACTACAGATGGCACCCACTACACTGTGCTCAGGGATGGGCAACTCGGGTCCTTGAGGGTGGGTATCCTGCAGGTATTAGGAGTTTCCCTGTTGCAACACTCCTCATACTAATTTGATGATTGTGCAGAGCTTGGTGTCCAGCTCTGCACAAGTCACATGGTGTGTTGCAACAGGATACTGGCCCTTGAGGACCGGAGTTGCCCATCCCTAGTGTAGGTGATACTGTGGCTAAACCAGCGCTCCATTCAGTCACATTTTAATATGGACAACATTTGTATAATATGTGTTGCTATTTCATTTATTAGTTTCCTGTCTGATATTTATGTGGTAGTGATTAATGACAGGTGTTCAGCACACCTGTCAATCACTTCATCAAATAGAAATTGGCAGGAAATCCACACAACAAAGACTAACCTCTGGATAAACTCCAAAGACGTGGCTGCCTGAGCTGGATATTCTATATTGAAGACATAGTACAAAACAAAGAGGACAGCCAGGGCTGTCGTGAAATTGGACGACTCGCTGAGTTTAAGGACAACACCACCCTCAATGGAAAGCATCCACCTCCTGGCTTCCAGAATGGAGTGTCCTGACACAGTAAATGTTAGGTTTAAAAATATGTGTATACAGTATGCACTTTTGCATGGTTTACATATTTTGGTATATTTTCCGCAGAAAAGCCACACTGTCTACACTTTTAAACTGTTCGTTTTGTAGCTTCAACCATCACTATTTCTATTTAAATTCCTAAATACAATTTGCCACGCCAGCAAAGACGTTTTCAGTAGGCAGTTATTTCCCTTCCTCCCTCCTAAACGGCAGGACAACGGCCGTTTGAAAAACGTTCAATTGAAAAGAAAAGAAAATCTGCAAGATGAAAGCAGCTTTTTTTTTGCAGGTGCAGCAGTCGATTGTTAAACCCTGACTTCCCGACTTTCCAACATCAAAGTAGCTTATAGCATAAGTAAGACTTTGTACCATGAAAAAAATATCAACAAACATTTTCAATATGAAGTCAGTTGCTATGCTGGTCTAGGAAAACATATTTGAAGTTAATTGGTGAGCTACCAACACTGTCAGCTCGGCTACAGGCAATGTTGCTAACAGTAGCTAATGTTAGCTCATATAAAAACGTAGCTGCCAGTCACATTAATTTAGCTATTTTCAGCCGACTTTAAAATGAATATTATCGCTAATTAGTCTTATTAATTGTTAACCTTGATGACTAAACTCCAAGCTAAAAAAAAAAAAAAAAAACAAGCTAGCTAGACATCCGTGCTGTCTGATCTGGTCTAGCTTCTCTTCACACACAGGCACAGGCGCCCCTAAAAAGGTGGAGATGATATTGAACATCTCTGGGACAATAAGAAAAGAACACACACAATAAGAAAAGAACACAATAAGAAAAGAGCACAACACAAATCAAAAAAAAATTTTATGCAGTCTATGGTGAACATAGGCTGCTTTTTCTCTTACCAGCTATGACTTTGCGGCTTCCATCCTCTTCCCGCTAGAAATTACTGTAGTATGATCCACAGGAAGAGATTATTCATGTAGAATTTAAAAAATACCATGATGCTTTGCGGAACTACAGCAACATCAGCTGGGGACATTTTAGGGTAGCTTTTGCAAAGTGTTTAGTTCTTTTCTTTTTCATAAAACACAGTAGAGTGTCGGTGGTACTGAGTATGGTACTCATGATTATCCAAGATGGTCAGAAAGTGTGAATGTCCATGTAAATCTCCACAGAGAGTTGTCAGCAGAGAAATTACAATAATGTCAGACTTTGTGCGTGTTTGACTGTTACAGTCACAAATAAGAAAAGTCATGCAAACCAAAAAAAAGTTTATGAATGAAATGGCTGGCACGGTACTAATTAGTCTTTCTTGATTGTCTTTCTGAACGAGTCTGACTTTGGTTAATTTGTACCAAAATTTCATCAGCTGAACACAACATATATATAAGTATTTTCCTCAGTCCATATCAAGAGAAGAAAAACATTTTTAATTTGTTATTAGAAAAATGTGAGCCAACTTACAGAAGAGAGCTGTAGTTCTCTAACATCCCCACTGACGCTTGTTTGACAGCTCGAATGAAAGCCTTGGTGCTGAAGTGGCCTGGTTTAGCTGACAAAATTGCAATTAAAAATATTTTATATGGCTAATGAAAAAAGTCTACTCTATACATAATCTTCTTCCGTATGGGTCAAATAGTGAATTAATAATCTAAAAATTTGCTCTTTGATAAATTCAAACTTCATTTTATAAATGAGGGATGCCCACAGCGATCAATTGCCGGACCTGCTCATGTCTCAGAGCCACTTTAAAACCTTTTTCCAAATTTTTATCTGGTGCACTTGGTTCAGATTCAGGTTCAGATTTAATAAAAGATTCATTGGGTTTAAAAATAAAAAGTAAGAAATAATTTGCTTACGTATTTTTAATAGTAAGTTACGAGGGTTGGAAATGAAAAGACAACATTGCAATACAATAAATAACGATTCAATATCAATAAAATTTTGCCACAATGTAACTTTGATCTTGACAGGATTCAGGATGCAGATATTGATGAGACAATATTGTATGCTAGGTTAATACTAACACTTCATCTAAGATCACAAGAAACACAATATTACAATCTGTTTTTCTTCCTGAAGTCAGACAGACATTTCAGTTAAAAGCTGTTTTTTGAGTGTAACAGACTGAACCATATTGTCTGTACTGAACTTTAATATGTTTCATTTCATTAAAGAGAAAAATGAAAGAATAACAGTTCATTTTTAGACCTTAAGTCATGATACAGTGTAAACCTTCCTCATATTTGAGGAAATATGTTTACAACTTTGTGACAATGCCAAAACGATACAGTCCGACTTCATTATACTTACACATAACACATCTGGATAACAACAGACTTAAACAATTCACTATGTTCTTTCTGATGAACATCTTATAAATTATTACAGTATTGATGTGTGATGAATGCCTTAGTTTCTATAGAGAACATGCAGCTGAGGTTACTGAGTCACCTAAGTTTTGTTTATCCGCTTTTTTGGATGACAATCCGACCGATCTCTAAACCAGTTAAACTTGGACAGATTGTAGTGTGTAGTGTATTCCTCCGAGTTAAATGGTGGTTTCATGCTTTCCATTGGGGTGTAGGAACATACAAAGCCAAAAGAAAGGCCTGTCATTCTACAGATTACCGGCAGACACTGAGAGACGGGAAAAATGGATTGTAGATGTGAGACGAGAACTGGGAACCAGTGCTGCCAGCAGATTATGCAGTTAACCCTTTATATTAGGTAGTTTGTGGATTTCACGTTTGTAAATAGTGCTGTAGTTGGCCAGGTTTCCCCTTAGTAGAACAAAATTACACAATCCAGGCAATAAAAATATCCTGACTGATACTAGAGACTGATATTAAGCACTTGCTACATTCAGGTTGAAGGATACAATGATCAATTCATATAATTTTGTGGAATTTATGTTTATTTATCTTTATATAT
>JBAMHX010000001.1:33381028-33392082 GCA_037177515.1 Pseudomugil tenellus
TGAAGGCAAAAGGGGGTCCAACCCGTTACTAGCATGGTGTACCTAATAAAGTGGCCGGTGAGTGTATATATATATAAGAGCCCATCACTATGAAACACATACCAGTAATGGTTTATTTTACTTATTTTAAACTGGTTTAGAAAAATATGCTGCATGCAAAAAAGTTTATTTACTTTTTAATTAGGATATGTAATAAGTACAGAGTGAGCAATCAAGTGCAGTCTTGGACTTTCTGAGTTCATGAAGGTCTGGACAAAATATACTGGGAATAAAATAAGTGAAATTAAAAAATTAGCTTTGTAATCTATCAATAAGTCACTAAACTAAACACAAGTCAAACCTTTTGTAGCCGCTGATCTGTGGAACAACCTACCCTCCCACATGCCGACTGCAGTCTAGATATTTTTTAAGTTCCAACCATAGACAGTATATAAGAGATGGACAGAACCTCCATTAAGTAGGTTTCTGAAGAGCTGATTTGCAGCTCATATGGTCCCACCATTGCCATCATTTTGTGTCGTCATTACCGGAAGATCCACAAATGGGTGAAGAGGTGGAGCTCAGAGAGGGTATTTGACAGTAGAGATGGATAACTGACAACCATCAAACTCAGAGCTGCCTGTGCCCAAGAGCAAAGTGATCTAACCTAGATCTAATGGTGACTAGCCAGCTAATGAAGGTAGGCGGGCTAAAGCTAGGCTAAGTTGATAGGTTAATATGTAACTTTAAATAATTGACTTCCTTAGTGCAAGTTTTCAGTAACTGTTTAGCTATGGCTGGTGTACAAGCTAAGTTCCTTAAGATAAAATTTAGTACTAAGTGTAATAATTAGAGCTATGTTGAAAAAAAAAAGCTTTTCATCAGATTAGCAACAGTCTGTATAAATTAGAAATTACGCTGTCGGAGTCAATGGCTAGGGGTATATTCCTGAACACCCCCAATCTTAAATTTCCTTAATATTCGAATACAAATACAAATATCAATTAATCAATCATTCAATCAATCAATTTTTATGATAATTTTCTTTGGTTTAATTCCATAGAACGTTTACTGTATGTTTAATGTATGTGCTTCTTTGCTGTTTCACTACCTAGATTTCTGAACCTGGTCTATCTTCATACATGTGTGCATGTCAGTTTGATGACAGCTGGTGGCACTTCTGGAACATCTACCATCTACATTTATTTGTTTTATTGGCTTACACTTACTTTATTCATTTCTGATCATGTTGTTCTGGTTCTTATATAAGTGTATATGTTTTATGCTTACATTTTATATTTTCATTCTTTATTTTGTTGGTTTTACATTTTGGGAACCAGTTTATTCAATCCTTGTTGTCAAAAGAATTTAACTTAATTTCATTAATTGTCAAAAATGTGTTATTTTTGATCGAGTATAAGAAGTAGGACTGATCTTGTGTGAGTAAATACAATCGTATGGGTGTTAGGTGTTAGTTTATTGAGATAAAACTAAATTAAATTTAACTGTGAATCCTTGCAAAAAATGTAAGGTAAATTATCATTGTAATCCTGATATAATCCTAACACAAGGCATGTTACTCCCTTACATAAAAGGGCAGTAAATGACAGCAGGAAGGAAATGGCAAAGCTCTGTGGATCAATGCAAAGTGATTCTGAATGCTATGAAGGAAATTGTTGCAGGAAAATGAGAAGAAGGTTTGTTTGGGTGTCAGTAAGGAGGAAGATTTCTCAAAGAGTGGGACAATTGTTGGCAGGAGGTCACCACACTCAGTCACTTTATATCAACCTCACTTTACATGCCTAATTTACCTCCCAGCCCCCTTCAATGTTCCTGTTCTCCATTGCCTCTGAAATTCCTTATTTTCCTCCTTTTTCCTCATTAAACCCTCTACTTCACTGTAACTGCTGTAAATGAAGTCATACCTAGAAGTCAACTCAGGCATTTCAACCATCAACTAAAACCCTCAGCCTCTTCTGGGAAGTTGAAATACAGCTGCTTAGTGGTGGCTCCTTCGATTTAATGTAATAGTGGTTACAAACTATAACAACACTTTGCTTTAAGATTTATTTTTACTCTTCAACACTAAAATTAGGTAATGACAGGCCTAAGCATAAAATGCTCTTAGATAAAATGAAAATGTAATTTTTAAATTTGCAAAGGAAGACTTTCTTTTTAAAAGGTACCTTTTGCATTAATAAAGCCAAAATAAAAAACAACAGACAAATTTATTTGGGAAATCAGTGAAATTGTAGAAATCTATCCACAATTATACATAGTTTGGAGCTTGGCGTTCCTTAGTGCTTTAAAGTTAAGTTCCTGATATAACTGAAGATCACTAACACACATCACAACAAAATCACACCAAAGAAGACGAGAAGATACCAGATTAATAAATTAAATAAACTAGGCTACTTTTGAATTATTAATACGACTAAATGTCAAATAGATTTAAAAAGTATACATAAAATGGCCACAACCATTAAAAACACTAAATAGAAAAATATATAAATATTGTTTGAGACAATATTTACAGACAGCAACTGACCATGTCTGAAGCTTAAATCAATGAACGAAGACTCATGTCATTTAAAAACTCTGATTGGTTGGAAGTTACAAGGGTAGCTTGGGATTGGGTTTCCGAGGGGTGGGGGTGGGCTTTGGGTGGATGGGTCGATGTATGTGTCTGCGTGGGGGGCTGGTTCTCGAGGGGGCATCTCATGCGCCGGGGGGTGGGCTTGCTCCGGTCGGGTGACGGGCTTGGGGTCCTAAACGTCCGCTGGTGTTGGTGGGCTCGTCGGCCTGCGGGGTTGGGGGGGGTTGCCTCCGGGCTCTTGGGGTGCTGGGCCTGCGCTCTACATCCTGGGCATCCGGTGGGATCCGTGACTGCCGACCTGGGGCTGCCGGGGTCCGTTCCCCTGGGCTGCGGGGGGCTCTGGCCTGGCAGAGCGGGTTGCCTGAGCATGTTCACTTTCCTGCGAGAACTTTTCACCTCGTACGTTCTGCATGATGACACAGTCCCTAAGATCTCTTAGATTATTTAGTAGCAGTCATTCTTCCGTATTCATATTCGTTTACTCTGCAGGAGCTCATGAGATCTTTTTTTTTTCATTTCTGTACAGGTGTGACGAATGGCAAAGTATTCTACAGTTCATGCTGCTTCTCTGTCGGCCATTGACAGCAGCTGCCGGCTGAGGATGGTTGTGGTCGGAGGGTCGGGTGGTGGAGGTTGAACACCTGCAGAGGGAGGAACTTTATCTTTTTGGAAGTTCATGAAAGTATGCTTTTAAAATGAGCCGTTTAAACAGTTAAAGATAAACATCCAGTTGTTTTACATAGGAATTAGGGCTCTGCTCATAACGTAAAACACCACAGAAGATGCACTTAGAAAAGTGATTTTTGCATGTAATGTCCCCTTTAAAATAGGATGAACATAGGGTTGTCTTTTTTTCTGTAAAGTAAGTTACCAGTGAGTTTCCGTCAATTTGAATAAAACGTCCAGATTCCTCATCCTTGATGTGTGATCAACTGCTTTGAAAATGTCCAAAGTCTCTCCAAAATCATAACCAATCAAATTTCTTGGAGACGCGTGTTCCGAGAGCATCGCTGGCATTTGTAGCAGTCTGTGTGTTGGGTTTCACCTTGGTGCCTATGAATTTTACCTGTTGCTCCTCATGAGTGAAGCTCATGAGATTTTAAGTCATGTATTCATCCATTACTACAATGAAGCATCACATGTTGCTGGAGCCTCTCCCAGCAGTCAATTGGCAAGATGCAGGGTAAACCCATGGCAGGTCGTCAGTCCATCACAGGGCCAACACAAATCTAGTCATGTATTTCAATGTAAAATCAGGCTAATCACGTTTTATACTCCAAAAATAAATTAATATGGGACATTATTACTATCAATTTTAATGCATCGACGAGATAATCATAGAAACTCAAAAGAGAATTTTTCTAATCTAACATTACCTGTTTGGAAATGAATTAAATTCTTCACTGTTATTTTAGTGTCTGCAGGTGACACTGCATTCTTTGAACGAAACTAATAAATCATTTATTAAGGAACATGACTTATATCAGCAGGGGATGACTTATATCAGAGAGAATCTTATAGTGATTTTTAACATGTGATTACATTTTAGGTCCTTTACAGATGTGACTGGAGGTTTTTAAATAAAAAGAAACCTGTTTTGCCAAAACACTCAGTAAAAACAACAGATATTAATAATGTGCATCTTGAAAAGTAAAGAAAAGCCTTCATATGTGTTTTTCTCTATGATCTTTGCTCTTATCTAATAGGAGAGAGGTTACGTTACATATTTGACTTTAGCATACATACATTTGACAACATTTTTTTCCCTTTTGTGCATTTTTTTTAAAAAAAAATCTTTGTTGCTTTTGTTTTTCTTCACAGAGATACACATAATTTATTTTATTATATCTACTGCTATTTTCTTTATCCAGTGCTTCCATTGATGAAGAAAGTTCATGTTCCGGGATGTAAATAATTTTCTTTGGTCAGATTGTGCTATTTTAAGTGAAATACTTTGAAATAAAAATATATCTATTTTTTCAAGTTTAATAAAGACTGTTGTAAGACCTAATAATCCTCTCATCAAATAACTTGTGCAATTACAGACTTATGGCAGTGTTGGAGAAAAACTGTAATTACAAGTTCTACAGGTTGAAATACTGACCAGCTAACATAAAAAAAAGTCTGCAGGCCATCTCTGATTCACATTATTTCATGGCACAAACCATTGTCCCAATCAGTGTTCCCTTTTTTACTCCAGACAGCGTAAGAAACTTAACTGGAGACAAAGACCATATTTTGATGAGTTGACACATTGTTTCTGAGTGGAGCACAAGAGGGATGGAACAATGACACAATGAATCCCCATTTTCTCAAAGCTTAAAATCAACCAAGGACAGATCTTCAAATTCAAAAATGGGACACTGCATGCAGGCAATTAACACCATTCTTCAACTTTCTCTTTGAATCCTTGAAGAAAATACTGTTGAAGAAAGGATACCAATGGTAAATTTGGTGGTAGAGAGAGGTGACCTTGTTAGGTAATTAACATCTTATTCTGAGTTTAATTTGACAAACTAAATGAATTCAACCTAGGTATGAAAGGAGGGCACCTCTGAAAACAGGAAAGGGAGAGAGAAGGTAAATTCTGTTTTAATTGTATGAAAGCATTAAAAATGCACCTGTTCGCTAGCAAATTGCCTCACTCATGAAAATCCACAGGGAGATACAGCCCCTATTCAAAATAGCATCAAGTTGTTAAGATAGCTATTTATGTGCTTGGGTACATGGAAAAGGATATCTGAGGAGTAGGGAAAAAAATCCAAATTATGTTCCTTGTTGTTCACAGTCCCCCTTGTTAGGGATCGTAAACAATGCCTCAGAAACTTCTTAGATTTATTTCTTTGTGTCTCTATTGACTTGTCTGCACCAGCCAAACCCTGTTTTAAACCCCTTTGGTGTGCAGCAAATAAACTCAACCTCCCTGCAATAATTTCCTTGATGTTTTCATCCTTTCTTTTTCTTTCTTTCTTCTCTGTATCTCTTGAATCCCTAAGCTATTGCTTTATTTGCATCTGGTCCAAAAATAAAATAAAAAGCCTCTGCTTTCTTGTCAGGATACGTTGAATGACAGACTATTGAAGGGAGACTGTAAATGAAGGAGAGATTCATCAGAAATTTAATTGAGATTGGGTCCAGAGGTCATGAAGTTAACGTAGCGGGACAGCACAGGCCTCATAACCAAGATTGATAGCATGACAGTAACCACTCAACACCTCGCTGGCACTTCCACACATCTGCTGGCACTTTGAGTGTCTATGTGTGTAAACGTTTACTGGTGATGGCAGGTAGTGCAGACTTGCATTTCTATAAGGATCAACTACACTGGACAGTCTTGAAACTCCATACTAATCTGGAAAATAATGCTAAGATAAACAATGTTTATGTAACTTTTATCACATAATCAGCATTGTATTCAATGATTTCAAGAGCTTTCTTTACAGCAAAAAAATACTTATTTCTCACAGTATGTGGTATTTTTTAAGAATTGTAAATTCATCCATCCTTCCATACATTATCTACCGCTAATTACCTGAACACGGGGTCATGGGGGCTGGAACCAATCCCAGCTTAGGGCAAGAGGCAGGGTACACCCTGGACAGGTATAGTCAATTTTGCAGTTCAAATAAGATGTTCTTGTCTGTGTAATTATATAGGTTAAGTAGCACTACAAAGTTGGAGAAAGATACATGTACAGTGCAAGAGTGAACCAGAGCGGAGACATAAGAAGGCTGTGATAAACTTCCTGTTTAACGGTGAATGTTTTGCTACAAGCGTCACCACTGCTTGGTAAAGTGCCGAGAGTTTACCAGGAGGAATCATTTCACCTCTGTCTCCAGAGCTCAGTTTTGAGGTGAAGGCAGGAAATTTAACAGCATTGGAGAAAACAGACAAGAGCAGTTACAGTTACTAAATCTCTCTCTACGGGAGCTAGTGGGCTCACCTTTTATAGCAGCCACTCCATGAACGCTTCAACCCAAAGCTGTAACACACTATTAACACTCTATATCTTATGCAACTGATTTTGACTAAATTACTTTATTAAAAAAATTTCAAAACAGTGTATAGGAAACAATTGTCTATTTGGAAAAATCAAGTTTTGCATAAATATGTGTGATAAATATGTAATGTTGGGTCCAGTTGACTACAAAACATTAGGCTCCAGGCGTAATGTAGCTGTAATAAGTAGCTGTAATTGTACTAAGGTTTGGAGCCATTTGTAGATATAAAGAGCTTAACTTGAACTTTACAGAAAATATTTAACATAAGGATTATTCTGAAACTCAGGGCCATCTGGACATGGCTGATTGTGAATAATTGACTCATCTATCTGGACACCCTACTTAGCTGCATCCAGCTTCCCATAATAGCTTGCAACTACATTACCCTCAATGCATCTATCCAAATGGGTAGCATTTGGCTGGGAGAGTAATAATTCATGTCTAAAGAGTGTATTGGAATTTTAAGATCTTCAGATTGGAAATTTATTTAACAGATTACAATATTACATAAATTTGTAATGTTATTAGTGTTGATTGGAAATAGCAACATAAAGTCACATAGCTACCCGTGATTAAATATTTCAGTGGCTTGATCAGAAGTGTCAGGCAGGAACATGGACTGAACTCACACACAGGGTTAGACAGTTATAACAGGGACTTTATTCTTCACAAAAACTAATTCTGACTGTAGCTAACTAAAAAGGTTACGACTAGAATAAAATAGAAACAAAAAAAGAGGGTAATGGAAAACAGGTGGACACCATCAGGTAATCAGGGAAGACCATCAGAATGTAGACACAGGAGGAAAGGCAAGTGACCTGAAACAAGAGGAGAGTTAACCTTCAAAATAAAAACAGGAAATGGAGACAAAACCCAAAGCCTCACCACGGTGTGACAAAAAGAAGCAGATGCAGATAGAGTGTAGTCGGTTTGCAATGATAAACTGTAGCAAATGCAAAGAAAAGCTCAGTGTATTGTGCAGCAGATATTGAGCATCAATCTAAAATGGTTCTTCACTCCTGTTCCTGCAGAAGAGGACCTTAATTCTGCTTCCCAAAAACAGAATGATCAGAAAGCTAAAGGGAGCAGAGGAGGAGAAGGATGAAGACAGAGAAATAGAGACCAGGCCACCGTGAAGAGACAGCTAGTGAACAAAACCACTCCACCTTGCAATACACGAACTCCGATTGGCAGTGCTTCATCTGGTCTCAATTATACAGACTAATTAGAGTTTTACAATTTTCTTGTTTGAAGTATAAAGAAATGACAATGGAGGTCATGTGAATAGCTCTAATACTGAGCATTATGGCGTAAAAAATCCAAGGCTTTAATCCAACACCACCATATGCCCTCTATGATAACAGTCATACGAGAATTTAAGGGGAAAAAAGACAATACTGGCAAAAGACGCTCTAAAATATGTTGTCCTCTACTTCATCCCTCATCTTAAGTCCTTGCCCCCTTCATATAAGCTTTCCTCTCTTATTTTTAAATTCTATCCTTTTTTTAATTTTATGCCATCTGGCCCTTTCATCTTTCACCATAAAAAAGAAAACTAATTCATGTTCCGAGTCATCCGTGTGATGAATAGTGCAGGACCAGGTGCTACTGGTGTAAAAAAAGAAAGAGAGAGGAAAAGGTGGAGGGATGGTTAGAGAGAGACAGTGACAGATAGAAAAAGGGGAAAGAGTCAGAGAAAATATTGCATGTGTACACTAATTATGTATGCAAGTCATTAAGAACACATCCTTATTTTACAGTACACTAAATTTGTATATAGTCTACCAGTGTACCAAATCTTATAATGAACGTGAATAAGTTATTGTAATTTGCAGGTTTGATGGTTAATTTGTTGTAGTTTATTAGTTGGACAATTAACTACTTAACACCTACCTGTAAATGCTTTCCTAGTCATTTCTTCAAAACACACCTTCAGTAAACCTATAAAATATAATGTTCTTTTGTCCACTTCTGCTACGACTGTATTTACCAAACTGTATTTGTTGTATAAATATATTTCCAAAATATAACAGTTCAATTCCATAAAAACTCTATTTGTATAGCGCCATTTCACGACAATGTCGTCTCAAGACACTTCACAGAGATTGACCAATTCATAAAAATAGCCTTATATAACGGAACCAGCGGGATTGCATTTAATCTTGACTTCAGTCTAATGTCCCATCCCAAGCAAGCATGAGGTGACAGTGGGAAGAAAACTCCCTTTTAACAGGAAGGCCAAACCTCCAGCAGAACCCGACTCAGGGAGGGTAGCCATCCGCCTCGACTCGCTGCGGTCAGAGGACAGGAAAGAAAGATTAATATACACTTTCTCAAAGTCACACAAAAACCACACATTAGACTTTTAACATTGGACTGTGGTCATGAAAAAAATTATTCAAAATAAAAGAAACCTATTGAACTAACCTGCACCAATAATCAGAGGCTCTTTGTGCTGCACTGGTGCAGGTGGAAGCAGGTGTCTGAATAGCTGCATCGTGGTATTTGCTGGTGATTGTTCATAACTCAGATATAATTCTTTGCAAGTCATTGTTGTGAAATCACCTAATCTCTCTGCATCATCTTCCGAGTGACTTCATGGTCGTAACATGCTCCATTCATAAAATCTGTAGGTTTCCTCGAGTTTTGTATGTATCCAACAACAGCACAGGTTGTCCAAGAACATGGGCGCCCAACTTCGGTCCTCGAGATCTACCATCCTGCAACTTTTAGGTGCAACCCTTGTCCAACACACCTGAATAAAATGAATGTCTTGTTACCAGGCCTCCGCAAAGCTGGATGTCATGCAGAAGAGGGAATTAAGCCATTTGATTCAGGATTGTTGGAAAAGGGATACATCTAAAGGTTGCAGGATGGTAGATCTCGAGGACCGGATTTGGGCACCCCTGTCCTAGAAGATATTTCCGTGAATATATCGAATCAAATAACACTTCTAAAATATGCTGTTTTCTATGCATTAAAAAAAAAATCGGAAGTGAAAAACCGGCTTCCGGGGAGAAAAAAGGGTCATGGTGTCCTCCAGTGTTTTGCTCGAAAGTGGTGAATAGCACAACTTCTTCTTTTTTTTCCTTTTAACTTATCTTGTCCAGCAGAGAGGTTGGCAGAATGAGGATCTGTCCGCTATATCATGCTGAGCAAATTTATTCTGTCAAGAGGAACTATATGTATATAAAGTTCCTCTTGACAATCTGTATTCTTTATTTATTTTATTTACATCTTAGTTTGACAGAGTTTCCATGTGTTGCTGGAAATGACCGGAGGGGACAGAAAAAAAAGGATAAGAAAACGAGAGAAAAGGAAAGAGAACAAAAACAGAACATAAAGAAGAGACACATCACAAAGAAAAAAAAACGCAATCTAACCACTCATACTTTGCCATCCGTCACACCTTTACAGAATTGACAAAATGGATCTCATGAGCTCCCGCAGAGTAAACGAATATGAATACGGAAGAATGACTGTTACTAAATAATCTAAAAGAGATCTTAGTGACTGTGTCATCATGTAAAATGTACGAGGTGAAAAGTGCTCGCAGGAAAGTGAACATGCTCAGGCAACCCCCTCTACTCAAAAGGTCGGCCAGGAGAATCCCGAGACCTGGGCATACGACAGCCAGTTCAAAACAAAGACCCCAGCCCCCCCACCCCAGAACCAACCCACCGTCCACCCAGGTGAAGGATCTCTCATTCACCTTGGGCTCCATGAGGTTTCTTTTTTTCCCCTCAACCGAGTTTTTTGGAGTTTTTCCTTACCGCGAAGGAGGGTCTAAGGACAGGGAAGTCCTGTGTATGTTTAGTTTATTGTGATCACAAATTGTGAGTTATGTCTATTGTTCTGTTATTACCTGCATCTGAAGTCCTCTGAGACAACCTGTTGTGATACTGGGCTATATAAATGACCCCGTGACTCCCCACTCCCCCCACCCATTAATGCTTGTGAGGTGTACTGTCTGTAGTTACGATTGAGGGGCAGGGACCACATCATGGGGGCAGTTATACCTAAGTATCCTCTCCCACCATACAGTCCATGGCCCCGCCCCCAAGAGCTGTATGTTTGCTATCTGTAGTCGTTGTGTTTCTGTATAGGTGCGATTAAAACTGACCGGCGACCAGGTACCTAGTGCAGCAATGAGGGCCACCCTAATGATCCCCACTACCACACCCAGCAACGTAACCGTCCCCCCCATCTCCCTAATTGTGTGTATGTGCTGGTGAGTGGGAAGAGTGGGGAGCCCAAGAACGGAAGACCAGAGGGGAGCATAATCCCCTCCGGAATATGAGCCGCTGTTGGCACTAGGCACCTCCCATTCCCCCGGGCCCCCGCAGCAGACCCCGCCGAACGAAACCGGCCTCACCACCGGAGCCCACACCCACCCCCACCGGGGAGCCGCCAGCAGACCAGAGCAGCCACCCCCCCCCCCACCCCCCCCCCCCGGCCCACAAAGGGGGCCCCACAGT
>JBAMHX010000001.1:33393875-33404481 GCA_037177515.1 Pseudomugil tenellus
GGACTCAAAACTTATTCCCACCCCGGCCCCCACCCTGCCCCCCCCCGGGGACCCCCACGAACCCCCCCCCCCCCACCCCCCCCCCCCCCCGGCCCACAAAGGGGGCCCCACAGTCCCCTCCCTGTAATCCCATTCCCATACACACATACACAGCCACACAAACCGACCCACACCATTCCTACACAATAGACACACAAAACTAATCCCCGTCCCCCTGGTCCCAGGGCCACAACTAAGCACCAGAAGACGGGCAAGCCCTCCGCCCCAGCGGCAGACCGGGGGGACACCCTGAGCCCAAGGGAGGAGAGCATGCCCCAAAGCCCAGGACCCCAGCCCAGCCCACCCCGGCCACCCGCCACGGGCCCGACGACAACCACCCAGGCCGCCACCAGTGGCCCTGCCCCTCCGCTACAGGGCAGCACCAACCACCGACACATCCATTGCTCTACCACCCGGACTAGACACAAAGCCGCCCTAGTGGCAAGGCAGCCAAGAACCCCATCAAGACAACCGCCATGTACCCCAAACCAACTCCTAAACCCGAGAACGCGGAGGTCACAAGCCATCTTTGGTAAAACCTGGAACGGTCTGTAGGAGGCGTCAGATGCATGGTGGTGGTATGTATAGCAGAACTTCTTACTAGTGTGAAAAGTTTTCTTGGACAACCCAAAATGACAGCTCATGTCTTAAAAAAGACGCCTTGTATTACAAAAAACACAACAGTTAAGAAAGAGCTACTACAGGTTGCAGCCACCTAGCAGCGCATTCCAGAAAGTTATGTGGATCTTTTACATTATAGCCTGGAGTTTAGGTGTTTTTTAAAATAATTTCTTGATTACTTGCAGTTATTTGTTCTCTCTAATTGGTCGTTAGAATATCCAGCATGTTAGTATATGCAGCAAATAGGCACACAAGGCCCTAATGCTGCATGTTTGCATATCAAGTTCACACTCTGAGCAGCTTTTACTGTGACCGTGCTACAGATTGGCACAGCCTCTGAATCGCAGCAATAATTACACTGGATCCTGCACGGTAGAGGTTAGTTCAACCTGTTTCACTGGAGCCTTTTGCTCTCACTCGTCACTCAATAAAAATGCAATGATTAATTAATACTAGTGAGTTGCAAGTCATTTAGTAATGCAAGGAACATCATCTTGAGTGTATTCTGTAATTATAAATATATACCCACAGTGGACAAAAAAATAATGCTTCTGTATTGGTATGCTAATTAGCCATGTGCCCATTGCTGTACATTGAGCAGCTATGACGATTCGGATGTTGGCAGTAGGGTCCTGTTAACCTTTATCAACTCCATTTGTTCCAGTAGTGAAGACTGGATGTCTCTATGAGGCACGTACTAGTAGTTGACTGAAGAGATATGGTTCTGTTAAATAAAGAATATTTCAATCAATTCCTAAAACAGCATTTATTCATACAAAAAGACATCTGTATGCAACGGCTGTCTTTGAAGCAGGTCACCCTCACACAAATTTTGGATAATTTCAAAATGTGTTATTAATTTATACACGTGTAAATACAATTTTAAAAGTTAAGCAAAACCTTGAAACACCTTGGCAGTCTTTGGGCGATATCCTTGGTTATAAATCTGGTTTGTGTGCATGCATGGCATTTTTTTTACATATCAGTCAGCTCGTTTCTTCTTAGTCTTTAATTTGTATCTGGTTTTAAATCATTTTAAGGTATCATCTTTTTAACAGTATCTAGTCTAGTTCCATTTTTAACAGAGTAAGATGATCTTTTATTTTCTTATCACCGATAATCTCACCATGTCCGACAAGTCACTGACAGCATGGTAAAACATCTGATCAGTTGAGACCAAGGCCCAGCTGCTGTTAGCTACAATTATATTTGTACTAGTAGAATATACAAACTCTAGTGGTGATTAGAGGGACTGTGCGTTAATCGTTACAAAGCTATGGTTGCTGTCACCTTGTAAAAATAATGTATTTAGTCTATACTACAGCCACTTTTTAGCGACAAATGTTTCATCATAATGGGTCCCTGGATAACCCTAACCTACAAAATGGACAAGGTATTAATCATTGCCTGTACATGGATAGCGACAAGTATTTTTATGCCAGAAGTGGTCCTACAAGGGGAGCCTGCCTGGACTTAGATCATGGTCATTTTCTTGTTGGAAACATCTAGTAGTGATAGAAAGGAAGGAAACAAGCAAAATGGTATCCATGAGGATGATATGTTCTGTGTAAAAGAGTTGTTTTTTTAAACTCCATGATTTTTTAAATTCTTTGACACATAATGGAAATGGCTAAACCAAGATAGGAAGAATGAGTATTAGTAAGATCATGCTGCTATCACATGCTTGTCATGATCTTGTGTTGAGAATGCATAAGTAACTGAAAGTGCCAACCACATCCACCAAATCAGCCTTTTTATCAGGATGTCATAGCCTATGAAAAGAAATAATTGAGAATGATGTCTGCTCTGGTGCAAAAATGCTTAAAAGCTGAATTTCTCTGCTGCTGCTTGCATAGGCATGAGGGCATGGACTAGGGTTGTCAACTGCTCCTAAAAATACAGAAACATAATTGATAATAAAAAAGATGTCTTCTTTATTAAACTAAAGAAAGAATTAACTTTGTTCATATTTTTTTTGAGCCCCCGCAAAGCTACTAGAAAAAGATCTTTAAGGTAAGACTCTAAAATCAGGAGCAATTTGTATTAGCAAAAGCAGTCCAGAGCTCATTCCACCTCTGTGTTTTTCTTACACTATCCCACATACAGAAATCTTCTCTGGTTGTGCAATGCTACCTGTCAGGATTGCTATGACACCCCTGATGGATTAACTAAATTTCAAGACGAAAATGTATTTCAAATCTACAATGTTCTCAATTATGAAAGGCATAATCTATTGGCAAATGAAAGAAAAGTGTACAAAAACAGAACAAGGTAATGGGAAAATTATTATCAATGGTGGGAATGTGTGAAGGGAAAAGTGCATTCCATGTATGCCACAGGGTGTTCTCATTTAGTCATGATGAATTTGTGACAAAAAAACAGCATGCAGTTGACAAAATTATCAAAAGAGTGAGAGGGAACCAAGGACACAGCCAGCACGTTATAACTTTTTTGTCTGCCAGTTCGTACTAAAAGCTAATATTGTAAACCATGTCTTTTCATGCGTATAACAATCAGTCCATCCATCAACCATGTTCTATACCCACTTTCAACATATTTTGACAACAAACTGGTTCACGGTAGAAGAAATTGCTACCTCAGGCAGAAATAGTTTGGTTAAGCTATGATGTTAAAAGTGTCTCAATCTCAATGTATGTTTGTCAACATTTATCTGTTAATTGACTTCAATCAATAAGGAATAAAAAGGTTTATACTTAAATAGGAAATACACATAATTGCATTTGGGGGCCTTAGAAATAGTGTGGCGACATGAGTTATTGTTATGGATTTTCAAATCTTAACTTAATTACCTTTCTCTTAATTAATATCTGGCTGAAAGGTCTGACCACCATGTTCTAAGCTAATGTTATTCTGACCTTCGTTTGCCATCTGTCTGAGTTGTGTTCTTCCCATCATGGAAAAAGTTTAGATGGAACACGGGCTCCTATCTGTAATAGAACAGTGTCTCCGCACTCTGTGACGCACACAACCAAAATCTTTAAACAAAGGTGTCTCCAAGTGACTGGTCAGAGTTACTTTCGGACTTCTGTGTGACAACAGATCTCTGAAACGATCCTCCACGGGTTATAACCTTGTCTGTCTGTCTTTCATGTATTGTCTCACTCCATGTTTTAATGTTTCACTATGTTTAATTTTATTGTTTTATTCTTCATTCATTAAATGTATACTCTTCTCAATCAAAAAACCCGACTCCTCATCCTTGACAGGAAACTCGGCATTTCAATAATACACAGGTAAAAATGAGAACCTTGTAATAATTGGGTGATTACTGTATAGTTAACAAAGTAAAAAAATATATTATTACAGGAAGCTACTCCTCACAAAATTAATGAAAAATGACTCCTGAATACTCACTAATCACTAGGATTATATTTTGGGGTAGATTTGGGTGGGTACTGCTATATTTTAAGAATTTTACCATATTGTTGGTGCCAAAACAGAGTGGCATGACTGAGAACATGACTGAGAAGAAACAGGAGGAAAGTTAACAATGCAATGACTCTTTTACTGATGGTCTTCCCTGGAATGATCTAGGAACAAAACCAAAAAGTAAATCGTCTTGTAGTGTTTCCCCAATCCTGGAATACATATACAAATATAGAAACATTCAGGTATAACATCATTATGTGACACATCATCAGGTCATGACTTTTCATTTGCACTTGATTTGAGGAAAATCGGATGAATAGTTTCAGATATATAGCCAAAACAGTTGGGTACCTGGATATTAGTTATGTATAGCCATCTTTGTTGTACCACACTATTACCACATTATTACCAAGCTATTGTGTAAAGTGCTAACATACCTTCAAAGTAAATATTTGAATATTTTGACATATTTTTTTCTTTTTTTGTTTGAGTTTCACGGTGCAGTTCTCTTTTTTTCTTTTGGATAACTCACCATTTTCTTACCTCTGAGCTCTCGCCATTAACTCTTGTTTAATCTCTTGTTCTGTCAATTTAACTCTCTTTTTTCTCTTCTCTTCCTCTTGTTGTTTGTTGAAACAGTCATGACACACATTCAACACAGGCACTGTGTGGATATCCAGTTACTACTGTGAGATGACGCCTGGCGATGCAAAAATTCAGCTCCTGTGTGATGCTTTGGGATAAAAAAAAAAAATCCAAATATATTTCTAAACTCCATAACACTGCTGTGCAACAGCAATATGCCCACAATATACAACCTCCAGCAATATGCATTATGAATGTCATTGAAACAGTCCAGAAAGACAAAATTTTACGTCTGGAAAGGTTCATTGTATAGAATAAAAATGTATGTATGTTGTATAAAAGTATATAACATGTTATAATACATTTCCTTTTTATGGTTTTTTTTTAATGCTTTAAATTAATATCTGACAGCCATCAGACAGCAGCAGCTATACAAGCTTAATTTTCAATCTGGTTATGGAGCAGAGGTGATTGTCTCCTGGTCTGACTGCAGCAGGGAGGTTAGAACTGGATGCTGTGTGAGGACTGAGCCACTTGGATGCAGGAGGGGCATGGGCAGCTCTGCGGCTCATTGAAAATAAAAGACACATGCTTTCTGTCAGTCTCCAAAAGTCTCCAATAACACCAAATAAAGTCATTAGAGTATTGCCAGTGTTTTTTTTAGGAGGGAAAATCACTAGGGGGTGTGAAACCCTGATAAAAAAATAAGATAAATTTACCCAAAAAAGTTACCAACGGTGTAACTATACCCATCTTGGACATTTTTTATTGTCATTTTAAAAAAAATGTCCGGAATGAATAATAGCTTGTATGATTGTATTGACTAAGAATTTACTGAAATTAATTGTGCAAAATATTTCCTATAGTAAAAGGTAATAAAGAAAAACAACTCTTTGGACTGCTGGGTGGAATGAAGTTACACAATATGAATTGATAGTATCTTTTAACCAGTGAGCAGCTTACTCCTTTTAGAGCATGGGTTGAACATTTCAGAGTTCAAGCATATAAATACAGGTTCATTTACTGGTATGCACACTGGTGACAGATACAGACTATGCACGTATGAAAGTGTGTGTGTGATTGAGCCCAGTAGCTCATCAGTGTCAGGGCTGAAAAGGTTGTGGAATAAATGAGAGTAGAGAATCAAAGAGAGATTACACGTCTGACCATGTATCATCCTCGATATATTGAACGCAGCTTTTGTGGAGATGAGGGCCGCTTATAAAAAGTGGCATTGTGCGGTGGCTGAAAGAGAGTGTGGGCTCAACTCCATGACTAATCTGTCCCCTTGCATTATTTTATTCAATCTTCCCCCGACTTTATGTCTTCGACATTTTGCTACACGCAGTAACTTTGAGTTGAATGGACAATTTTAAAGATTTTTAAAAGGCGTTTGCTCTGCCTCTGTGTTGAGGGAACAAAAAAAGAGACTATCTCTTTGTTTCAGTGCGTAATTTATGACTAAAAATGGTCCTTCGACTAATTCTAGCTGGCAGGGTAAAGTCTTGAGCACATTCTTTTTAGACTCAATATTGAAAGGAGGGTTGAATTTCTAAAGGGAAACATTTGATAATACATAAAAGGATTTCATTTCTAACTTCTATAACCCACTCTATCCTACAAACTCACTTAGGCAAAAAAAAGTTCATTGGCATATTCACACTGTAAAATATGCTTGATTCTAACTGGAAGAGGGTGTCACATTCTTTAAAATGTTATATTTTTAGTGAAAAAAACCTGTACAGCATGATGAAAAATGGTCTGATAGGAAAACTGGGGCACTTTGTCTTAAGTCAAAGCATATCATTTTCATGAATTGGGACCATTCTTGAATACAAAATATTTGAAAATAGATTTTTACCAAAAATAAACCCTGTACCTAAACTTCCTCAAAGAATAGAAGACCAAATGCATATGTATGCATATTAGGTCACAAAATGAAGCAAGGCGTCATGGATTCTCACAAAACCTAGAAAAAGAGGATTAGCATAAACAAAAATACCTTGAATTAAAAAACAGCACAAAGCAAGCATAACATTGTTAATCCTGTGGTACCTTTTCCATCAACTTTTTACACTCTTCTTTCAAAAATGTTTTATATCTTTCAGTTACCACTATTCTCTCTGCCCTTGTTCAACCTCTGCCACAGCCTGTCATCTCATTATTCTCCTTGCAGCATCCAGAGCTCTTCAGAGTTGCATGAGTTAGATGAGGTAAATTTTAGTCAATAACTTTACTTATTCTTCCTGCTTCGCTGTGAATAAGAAGCTAGCATCAGCATCATCGCAGGTGGCGCAATTTATTGCATCTAGTAATGCTTTCATTAAAAAAAAGTATTTTTTATGTATTAAATTGAAATGTATAAAACCAGTACAGTACAGGTAATGGATGGATGGATAGCATTGTTGAGTGATGTATCTCAAGTAGACTTGACAAAACTGAGAAGATGATGCTCCAATCTGGCAGGTGAAAGATGCCAGTAGTAAGCGGTCACTGAGTTTGGTGGCCCAGTTGAGACTACTGGTACTTGACAATGACAGATGTATTCTGTTAGACGGCATGTCGTCATGATGACATATTTGCCATGGCAACCGAAGTCAGGGGTAAACAACGCGTTAGACTCGTTCAGATAAATGTGTTTGGCTCACTGTAGGTTGGGTTGAATTGCCTAAATATGGATTTACTTATTCCACGTTAGTATTTCATATTAATATCATGTACCAGCAATTGGAATCACGCGATATAAGGACGTTACGGAAGCGTTTGGCCATCACAACCATTAATAAAATACTGGACCAGTTTCTCATTTTAATGAAAAACATATCTCATTATAATGTGACAGTTTCTTGATATAACAACATATTAATCTCTTTAAATCGAGAAACTTTAGAAGATGGTTTCTTATTATAACGAGATGTGTAACCCTAGTTTCAACGAGGTCAATATAATGAGTTATAAATTTATCTTTTTTCCTGTGTGGAAATGCGTTCCTCCAACAGATTTCGACTTAGTAAAATGCACCCGTCTTCATCTTCTCGTTGTTCCCTCCGGACCAGAATCAAAAGTTCCCCGAGAACTTAGCGATGTTTAAAAATATCACGTTATAACGAAATACCTGTGTCACTTAGATGAGGAAATATATGGTATATGGTTGTACGATCCATTAGCAGGGCCAAAAGTGGAATACCCCGATCAGAGTTCATCTAAGATGCACAGCCAGACTTTTTAAAAACACCTCAAGAAGCAAAAAGGAAGAGAGGTTAAAAGACAACCGTGTTTATTTTTGAGGGTGCTCTAAATGTAACCGGTAACTGTTAGCTAACAGTTAACCTAAATATGGCCGGTCTGACTGGTTGTAATTAAGAGGTCTTGGGTTCTTTGCAGCCCTAATGTTATTAGTAACGTTATATATTACTATGTATAGAATATCACTGAATGTGCACTTACCGGATGAAGGCCACAGACGTAGAATAATGGGACTTTGGTTGCCACAACTTTTTAACCATCTCCATTACGTCCGATCGTATTTGGCATCTGTTGACGGCACTCAGCTGCTTAGCTCTCCTTTCTCCACTTAACATTATACGTTGGTACTTGAACCTCTTGTTTTTAAAAAAAATTAGATGTGTAGCTGATCACAAACATGATTTTAGCATCTATTTCCACCACGCTAAGATGGCGATCTACGTTGCTATGTAATTACGTCAAAATGTCCCAGATGTCCATCTAAGAGAATAGATTAATTTAAGAAAATAGCCACCAAATACTTAAATGTATTTATTTTTCCAATATAGTTGTCCTTAAAAGTGATGAAAACTTGTATTATAATATTAATATAGAAGGTGTGGATATGCACAATCCAAGAAGCTGTGGTGGACCGGGAAGAAAAGGAAACAATGAATTGGGGAAAGCTCTCCAAAGAATAGTTGCGACCTTCACCATACCTTTGCTGAATGTTTAAAAAAAAAACAACTTTTCATCTCAGGTGTTTGGACAACACTCTTCAAGCTTTACTGATTGCATTCATCTGAACTTGACTTGTTTATTCATTATTTCTTATGTAACAGGCTGCAATACATCTCCAAATGGCTCAAACCAAGTTATTTGGATGATCCATGGCTAGATGTACAGCAAGCGGATTTGATCATCTCTGACTTGCCATTCATCACCTCAACCATTAAACAATATAAGTGCTTTAAAAGTATTAACATCAGCTCCTCCTTAATTGTTTGGTGGGAATTTCTAAAACTATTCAAGTCTTACATTGTAAGTTCACACCCATCTGGAACAACCCAGACATCCCGCAAAACAAAAAGATGTTAAACGTCCCTCAATGGAAAAATAAAGTTGAGCAATGTAGATTAAGTTGCCCTAACAACAGATGTCTGGACTTCAAGAGCAACTGAGTGTTACATCACTGTCACATCACACTATGTCAACAATGATTGTGACTGCAGTGTGTTATCATCGGTATTATTTGTTAGTGTTGTTTTTCAACTTGACTGAGAACAAGATTTTTACTTTTATATTGTAAATAAATGATTTAAATTAGACTATAAATGATATATTGCACGTTAAATTTATGAAAGCTCCCACATCTTTTGAAATAAAAATTACCGTACAAAATTTATTGAATTAAAAAAATACAGTGTCGAATAGACGAGTCTAAAAATTGCATAAGCCATTGTGCTGTAAGAAAATTATTTAATTATGTAGAAATCGATATTCGAATCGAATCGTCAACCTATAATCGAAAATCAAATCTAATAGAGAATTTGAAGAATGTGACACCCCTAGTGTGCACGCGTGTGGGTTGTGGAGGGGCTGCCAGTGTGTGTGGGAGAGTGGCCTGGGATCTTTCTCCCCCGCCGGCACATGTGATGGGTGGGTGCTCTCTGGGTCTCCTAGCGGCTCCCCGGTGGGGGTGGCTGCAGGCTCTGGTGGTGGGGGAAGTTGCGTCTGGCGTGGCCTGCTGCTGGGGCCCTGGGGAATGGGAGGTGCCTAGTCCCAACAGCTGAGCATATTCAAGAGCATGCTCCCCTGAGGTCTTACATCCTTGGGCTCCTCACTCTTCCCACTCACCAGCACACACACAATTAGGGACATGGGGGGGGCCGGTTACGTTTGCTGGTTGTGGTAAGAGGGGCCATTAGAGGGGGGCCCTTGTTGCTGCACTCGGTAACTGATCACCAGTTTTAATCACACTTATACATAAACACAAGTACTCACATATGTCAAACATACAGCTCTTGGGGGGGTGGGCCATGGAATGTATGGTGGGAGGGGCTACTTAGGTAGCCCTGTTCCAAGCATGGTGTGGTCCCTGCCCCTCAATTTTAACTACATAAAGCACACATGTCACAATCATCAATGGGTGGGGGAGTGGAGAGTGACAAGGTCATTTTGCCTCCGGCTTCTTGGGGCCCTGGGCGTGCACTCTGCCCACCCAGGGAACCCAGTGGCATCCGGAATTACTGTTCCCACCTGCGGGGCTCTGGCTGTGACCTCCCTCTCCCGCCTCCATGGTGGACGGTGGGCTGGTTCTGGGGTGGGATCTTTGCTTCGGATGAGCTGACGTTTGTCCTGGTCTTGACGTCCTGGCATGCCTTTGACCTTTTGAGTGGAGAGAAAAAGTGAAAAAGTGCTCACACTTTCCTGTGAGCACTTTTTACTTTGTATAGCTTGTATAGCTGCTATATCATGGCACTGCTAGCACCAATCTTTCCTATGTATATATGTATTGGCCTTAAATGTTTATTCTCTCCTCTGTGTATGTGCATGTGTGTATGTATATATAAGTATTTGTATATATATATATATCCATCCATCCATCCATCTTCAGCACCCCTGCGACCCCGAACAGGGTTGCGGGGGGGCTGGAGCCAAGCCAATCCCAGCTACACAGAACGAGAGGCGGGGACAGGTCGCCAGCCTATCACAGGGCCAACATACACACACACACACACATATA
>JBAMHX010000001.1:33406552-33417321 GCA_037177515.1 Pseudomugil tenellus
GCCAGAACCACTCAATCTTGTGCACAAGTTCAGAGTCCTTTCCCTCCAGAGAGGTGGCGTTCCACATCCCTAAAATTAGTGTCTGCAACCGGGGATCGGACCGCCAGTGTACTGGCCCCTGGCCGCCGCTCGGTTCACAGTGCACCTGACACCCCCTTTCCCCTCCCCCGAGACCACAGAAGGCCCATTCACTGCTCTGTGGGTGAAAAAAAAATGTCTGATGGTTGAGCTGATAAATGACAGGTCACAGATTACCAAATCCTTACACAATTCTTGTTCTACATCTAGCCATGGATCATCCAGATAACTTGGTTTGAGCCATTTAGAGATGTATTGCAGCCTGTTACTATTAGAAATAGTGATTAAATTTGAGCACCTCTGTCTTTAGTCTGCTGTAGTGTTTTCAGACTGATGTGTTTTAAGACTTGGATGTGTGAAATGACTTAAAATAACTGTTGTTTGGCATAATTGAAAACAAATCATTGACTTCTCCCCACAAGCGATATGGACAAGCGCCTCCACTGTGAGAGAACGTCCTCTATTTTTTTAATAGCTGATCATAATTTAACTTTGTTTATTCAGTTAATCTGGGTTAAATGTTTATATCTAAATATTAAATGTTCCCAGATTTTATTGTAATATTGAGTAACTTACAGTTAATGGGCATTGCCGTGGTTTTTGACCAATTAATGAAATATTCTGATATTGAGGAGAATTTAATAATTAATGTGATTGTCCATTAAAGACATGATTGTGACTTCTGAAAAAGTGTGTTCTATGTTTTTGGTATTAATTCCTTTAATTTCTTTGTATTGTCTTAGCAAAGCTAGGGGTTCAATAAAAAAAGTGATAAAGAAAATGGACAGCCCTGTCTGGTGCCTCTGCAAGCAAAAGCTTTTAAAAGTTTGGTCATTTGTCTTCACACATGCATTTTGATAAATATAATATTTTTATCCAGTCTATGAAAGATTATCCAAATCCAAATTTGTTTAATGTTGCAAATAAAGGTTTCCAGTTTAGTAGGTCAAATGCTTTTTCTACATCTAAACAGATTATTGTGGTCTCCCGATTATGTATAGTAGAATAATCTATAAGGTTAATTAATCTACGCATGTTAGTAGAAGAATTTCTTCCTTTTATAAAATCTGTTCGGTTGTGATGTATAATGAGAGGGGTTATTTTTTCTATCCTTCTGGTGATAACTTTACTGATTATTTTAAGATTATACATTTATTATTGAAATGGGACGGTAACTTGATGGAAGTGTGGGGTCTTTTCCTGGTTTTAATAATACTGTAATATTAGATAAATTCATATTTGAAGGTATTTTTTATTTTTCTTTTATTTCTTGTATCATATTATAGAAGGTGGGAGCTTGTCCAAAATTCTTTATAGAATTCAACTGGTCCTGGTGCTTTTTTGTTGGGCATATGCTGCAAAGCTTTGTGGAGCTCATAGACTGAAATAGGTAAATCCAAGGTTATTTTGTTTTGATCTTTTAATTTTGGAAGATTAATATTACTAAGAAATTGAAAAATATTCTCATTTGATGTGTATATTTGCGATTTATATAATGTTTTATAGGATTCTTTAAAGGTATTATTTTTCTCGTTAGGGTTGTGGCTTTAATGATTTTCCATGTAAATCTCTTACAGAGGTGATTGTTGTTTTCTCTTTGTTTGTTTTTAATTGATTAGCCATGATTTTTCCAGATTTGTTGCCATGTTCAAATTTTTCTAAGTGAAGTCTTTGCACCAAACATTACTGATGATTATGGGATGGATTTTCACCTCTGTAATGTCACTCAACAGTGAGCTGCTAGTTACCTTTAACACTATTTTTCCTGCTTTTGTTAGTTCTTATAATAGGTGTGTAATAGTAATATAGTTAAATGAACAAAAAAAATCAATGCTTTGAGCGCAGATTGTTTGAATTTGCCATCTCACACGACTTACTTTACTAGAGCATAAAGTCACTTACCTACCATCCCACTGACCTCCTCCTTTGCATTTCTTTACTTGCTTGGCTTTTACTCTGTTATTGTGGTGTAATAAGGGTTACAAGTAGCATAAAGGAATCACTCAGTTTCTCACAGCAGCACTCATCGTACATAAAAATTGCTGAGTGGCTGCTAAGTGTGTAACCTGGCTTGTCTCATCGCGGCTCATGTGCAGTTTTGTCTCACAGCAAAATGCCACAGATGATGCAAGCATTGAGGGAGCCTGCAATTGGCATGCTGAGAGCAGGAATGTCAACCAGATCTGTTGGTCGGGCATTGAATGTTTATTTCTTTATTTTCAGCCATCTCCAAAGGCATTTCAGAGAATATGCCAGTACATCCGACCGGCCTCACAACCACAGACCACGTGTAACCACACCAGCCCAGGACCTCCTCATCCAACAGGTTCACCTCCAAGATCATCTGAGACCAGATACTCGGGACAGCTGCTAGAACGATTGGTTTGCATAACCAAAAAAATTCTGCACAAACTGTCAGGAACCGTCTCAGGGAAGCTCAACTGCATGCTTGTTGTCCTCATCGGGGTCTTAACCTGACTCCAGATCATTGCCGTAACAGACTTGAGTGGGCAAATGCTCATATTCGATGGTGTCTGGCACCTTGGAGAAGTGTTCTCTTCACGGATGAATCTTGGTTTACATTTTTCAGGCCAGATGGCAGACAACGTGTGTGGTGTTGTGTGGGTGAGCGCTTTACTGATGTCAATGTTGTGGATGGAGTGGCCCATGGTGGTGATAGGGTTATGGTATGGGCAGGCATCTGTTATGGACAAAACACACAGCTGCATTTTATTGATGGCATTTTGAATGGACAGTGATACCGTGATGAGATCCTGAGGCCCATTGTTGTACCATACATCTATGAAGCTCACCTCATGTTTCAGCAAGATAATGCATGGTCCCTTGTTGCAAGGATCTGTACACAATTCTTGGAAGCTGAAAATGTCCCAGTTCTTGCAATGCCAGCATACTCACCGGAAATGTCACCCATTGAGCATGTCTGGGATGTGCTGACCGGCGTATACGACATTGCATACCAGTTCCTACTAATCTCCAGCAACTTCGCACAGCCATTAAAGAGGATTAGACGAACATTCCACAGACCACAATTGACAAACTAATCAACTCTATGCAACGAAGCTGTGTTGTACTGCATGAGGCAAATGGTGGTCACACCAGATACCGTCTGGTTCTAAGTCCCCATGCAGACCCCCAACACAGCAAAAACAGCACATTTCAGAGTGGCCTTTTATTGTGACCAGTCTAAGGTACACCTGTGCACTAATCATGGTGTCTGAGCATCTTGATTTGGCACACCTGTGAGGTGGGATGGATTATCTCAGCAAAGGTGCTCACAATCACACATTTAGACAGATTTATGAGCAATATTTGAGAGAAATGGTAATATTGTGTATCTGGAATTAATTTTACATCTTTAAGGCCATCTCATGACAAATGGGAGCAAAAACAAAAGTGTTGTGTTTATATTTTTGTTGAGTGTAAGAGATAAACAAAATCAGGAAATCGGATATCAGTAAAAAAAATTCAATATCTAACATCCCTTACAAAAATATTGTTTCTACAATAAGAATGCATGTATAGGGTTTTGTCTAGCATAGAAGCTACATGCTACTGCTGCAAAACTTCATATTATCTCTGCTATTTCAGTAAAATAAATGCTAGCTCCTCCTCTTAAACTCATGCAAAGAGACAGCTGACACACACACATACGAAAAATACTCTGCTTTACCTTCAAAAAGCTAGAGGAAGGCAGTCTGCATGAATAAATAGTCTAAGTGCTTATATTTCATTCCTGCTTACCCAACTGCTAACAAGACCCAGTTCACAGTCGATGAGCTACTTCGGCATTCATGAGGATCACTGACAGTCACTTTGCATTCAACGCCAATCACAAACAGCAGAAAAAAAGAGCACACACACTAACACACAAAGAAATCTGATTACAAGAGGCATTTTGTGAGAGGCTTCAGCATTCCTTAGTGTTTTACCAAAATAAAGACAGTCATGCAATACCCACAGGCAGTCTAAATGCACGTACATGAAAATGCCAAACAGAAAAACATGGTTACTCTTCAGCCTTTAGAGATCACTTGTGGGAGGAAACTATGAAAAGTAAGGAATCATCATTTGGATATTTGATGAGAATATTTTGTTAAATTGATTATAGTAGTACCAAGATAAGAGAAGGTGACTAACACACCAGATGACATATGGAGAAAAGGACAGTGAGTTCATATGTGTACGATTTTTTTAGTAACTATTACTTTGAGTAAATAACTGTGTTAAGACATATTGATGGAACGTACTTCTGTTTTAAAGTTGTGGCATAAAGTTTAGACATGAGGCAAATATATGTATCTAGTATTGATGGTTAATGTTATAACTCTAGGAAAATTTTATTTCTGGTCAGCGTAATGTCTTGTAAAGCGACAGATTTGTGACTAAAGGTAAAAAATAAAGACATAAACTATGTTTAAAAGTCCCTTACTCAGGAGAAAAGTTTCCAGTAGACATCTAAGTATTGGCTGTTTCTACCTTCCCCCTTCCCCCAGTGTGAGTGTGTCTGTGAGACAATCAGTTAAATGCTTGAGGAAAGTTGCATCCACAAAATGCTAATCTGGCAGGTAATGTCTACATTTAAAAGTGAAAAGCAGCTAACTGTAGGTTGTTGAGTTGTTAACTTTAAACCACACCCCTTTTAGACGACCTCTGGTGATGAAGGAGGGTAAAGAAAAAGCTGGAAAATGCTGGGACTTCTAGTGTTAAGCAGGAAATAATGTTATATCAGTTTACTTGACAAATCCTACATTGGCTAATATCACATCTGTAGCCAAGATTTCAGTTAATTGGGTGCAGAATCCTTTGATGAATATGAAAATATATTGAATTTTGTGCTGAGTCACTTCCATTCAGATCAAACTGCTAAAAACTATTTGAATATCAGCTGAACCTTAATCTTGTGGCACTTTATTAAGCACATAAGACCCAATGTGTTTTAACAAATAAAACAATAAAAGAACACAGCAATTTAACAAAACAAGTTTTAAAAAAAGTAATTAGAGATAGCTAATTCAATTAGACTTCAAGGCACAGAGATCGGCCAATTCATAAAAATAGCCTTATATAGGGAACCAGCAAGTTTACATCAAATCTTGACTGATCCAATCTCCCATCCTGAGCAAGCCTCCTGCGACAGTGGGAAGGAAAACTCCCCAGATGTAATCCTGCAGTGAAACAAGTTAATCTCCTGCGTGCCCAATGTGCCTATCCGTATGCTCTTTCAGGATGCAAGATGGGCGTTTAATGATTTTACAGATCCGATGTTATTTTTTTACTGCTGTCCGTCAGTTAATTGAAAACTGACGACGCAGTGTTTTAGTGCAGCGCTTGTCTGCAGTCAAGTGACAAGATGGATGATAGTCTGACATATTTTTTTGATGGACTGGTATCACCTTCGCAAACAATAAGTACCCTTGTGCCAATCGTTAATTCTTTCATTAATCCTAGCCTTAACAACTTTTCGTGTGTCGCTGTCAGCTGTCTCTCCTTTTGGTGTTCGTGCACACCTCTGAATTGAGTTGCTCTACAGATTGTCTTAGATTTGATAAGCAATAAAGCTCATTGCTCATAAAAGTCTGGTAGACCTATATCAAAGCTGGAAAATTAAGTGACAGTTACTCTGAAATGGATGCACTAAAACAATCCTCTTAGTCCAATATGCAGCATGTGTATTGTAGACACACAGCAATCCGACACAACTGATGGCAGTCAGCTCCTTTCAGCCTCATAAATGTCCATACAGGTTTCACATAAGTTCTTCAAAAAAGAACAAATATGTTATTTCTGTTAATTACACACACATTCTTCAAACTCACCTAAAGAGTCAAATCTTTATTTCGATTATGGTCCTTTAGGGACCATAACTCTGTAGGAAGCACAGTGAGTCATTTGTACTGTAGTATAAAACTTCATGAACAGGGCCAGAAATGAAAAAAATTGTATCCATTCAGCATTTGTAAGCTTTCAATTCTTCGGCTGTGTACAACCCAGGAGTGTTTATAAATAGTTCCAGATGTTGCCATATTGCATAATCGGCCACTTCAACATATTGTCCCACTGCTTTTAGACAATTTCAAATGGATCAGGCAATGAAACATCAAGCACATGCAACTTCTGTTCATATCTTTCACAATCCCTCTTCAATAAATGGTCAAGATAGTTCTCTTTAGTTTTTAAGCAACTTGATTTTAGCTTCTTTGCAATTTCCATTGTGTAAACACTACGGGTTATGCCTCTTACGCCATATCTTCTGCCACCAGCTAGTGCGCATGAGTGCGCAGGATTAACCAAATGTGAACAATAACCATCAATCTGAACCACAAGTAGACTTGCAGACTGAGAGTGAAATGCTTCTTGCAAAAAGTAATTGTGTTAATAACTGAGTTACTATACTACGAAAGTAACTAGTAACAATAGAAAGTAACTTGCATTATCAAAAAATGTCCAGGAAGGTTTCACAAGCCAGGTCCATAACATAGAACAGCAAAGACAAGTACCTGCACAATAATATTTATTGCACCTCAACAGACCACAACTGGTACAACTGTATTTCAAGTATTTTCTTTGTCAGAAAAGTAAATGCTGCAGCATGAATACAATAAATCAAATAATAAATCAGTCTCTCTATGGGGGTGCTAGATGGGTGGCTGCATTGTATTTGAGTGAAATTTTCTTTATGGGTGGAAATCCATGAAGAGAATCAATCCCCAGAACTCCAGATTTCAAGTAATCTGTGTCTTGACTTTCAGCAGCAGTAGTGTTGCTGTGCTGGAGGTGTGTGTTTGCTCATCATCTTGCACACTTTCACGCATTCTACCAACAGACTTGCCTTGGCCTTGTCCTTTTTGTCATGTGTCCGCAGCCAATGTAGTTTAAACCTCGGTAGAATTAAAGCATCCAAGAGGGCATTCTCGTTTTCCAGCAAATCATGTTTTTATTACCTGTTTTTAATAGATATATAACGTAAGACAGCATGGCTCCATGTCTGTCTCTGTTAGTAGAGCTCACGTTAATACAATTGGCTGATTAGCGTCATTGTCAACAGTGTTTTTGGCCACAAGTTTAGCAGAAGTGCATGCCATCGAGAGGTGCTTCATTAAATTGGAATTGCTCTCAAAACCTCTTCCAGTTGACCAATTGTAATTTTTCTTTAATTGTAGTCATTTTGATTTGTTGTAATTTTTTTAAACATTTGTAATGTTTTTCAATTAGTCAAATTGGTGTGTTTTTTTTAATTGTTGTGTTTTTGTTTTGTAGTTGTGGTTTGCACTTCCCAGCCACCGTAGATACCTGAACTAACCCAGACTAATAATTAGTGTATGTAGGAGGCACTTTGTGTTGCACTTCAATAGTGCTGGTGGAAGTAGGTGTCTCATCAGCTGCATCGTGATATGTAGTTAGCCTTTCTCTCTTATTTGCTGGTGATCGTTTGTGACTCAGATATAATTCTGGATCTAAATGCAGCTCTGTCGCTTTATGATCAACAAAATATTGAGAGCAGAAAAAGACCCTCTTGGGTGGGTGTTTTAACTTCAGTGCTGCAAGCCATTGTTGTGAAATCGCCTCGTCTCTCTGCATCATCTTGCGAGTGACTTTATGGTCGTAACATGCGTCATTAATAAAATCTTTAAGTTTCCGCGAGCTGTGAATGTATCCAACAAGGACACATGTCCTCCCTGAAGACATTTGTGTGAATAAATGAAATCGCACTTCTAAAATGGACTATTATGCATGCTAGTTAGCGAAGGTCTGAACTGAACAACCGAGCTTCCTGGGTGACCAGGTGTCATGGCGCCACCCGGTGTCATACCAGAAAAGTGGTGGATAAGGCAGGGTGTTTCTGAATTTCTGCTCATGTTTAGAGAAACTGCCTCTGCTTGAAAACTGTGGTTATTATACGTACGTTTATGGACATGGACCTTCATTAATAAAGACACAAATTCAACAACAATTATGATCCAAGACAATAAATACATTATTTATACAATAAATATAATAGTATCTGCAGTAGTCCTCGGGGATGGCGTTGTATAAATTTAGGTTATATTTAAAAACAAGCAGAGAGAGAGCTGTGTCTTCTCTGATACACAGCTAAGCTGAGCCTGAACATTAGCCTGCTCATGAGCAAGCTAATTCTGATGCATGGTTACTCAGCAGACATTCAGATAAGCAACATTTAATGGAACCAAAAGCCAGACTTATCAAGTTAAGCCAAGCTTTCCCTTCATCCAGCTTCATGAAATACCCCTCCTAAGAGAACTTTAGAAATATTTTATTGTTTTCTGTTGTGTCCACACAGACATAAGTTAATGCACATGCGAATACCTTGCTGTAAACCGTCCTCAGACTGGCCATGACTCACAATGTTTTTTGTAACAGGAAGGAGTGGACTGACTGTAAAGCAGAGGTCTGGTGACAAACACATCCATAAGTTCCCAGTTTTTGTGGGTTAAAAACTGTAATCCTTCTCAAACTAATGGGAACCATATAGGATGAAATCTAATATCATTAAACTACAATATCACAGCCTAAATAAGAAGTAGGTAACTAATGTGTTTTTTGTTTTTTTTTTTTGCATAGTGAGAGGACTAAACTACTCTCACTCTCTCTACTAAACAAGTGCAGCTATATCCGTCAACTTGAGATCTCAGTTAAAACCCAGAAGGAGGTAGAGAAAACATGCTGGAAATACCCTTTTAAAGTTTCAAGTGCTACATTGAAGACTAAAACACAGATTTATTCAGCAGAAGCCAAAGACCAAGGGAGAGTTTTAACACATTTATACCAGAAAGCTCTCTGAGGAAAGATGCACCGGTGGGTGGTTGTGTGAGAGCTTATTTGAGCATGTAGTATCTTACCTCTGGTGTGTATGCTTGTGCGTGTGGTGTGTGTGTGTGTGTGTGTGTGTGTATACTCCCATCGGTGCGTTGATCGCTCTTATCCACACACCCACCTTTTTCTTGGTTTTGAGACAATCTCCCAGGATGCCTATTCTACATTAAACAGTGCTTTGAAGACAATTGAGCTGAGACCCAGGCTGATCAAGGCTCCCTTATCCCTCCCAGCACATCTATTATCAAAGCCCTCATACCATTACCGTCATTATACACTATGTATTATTATTATTATTTTGAAATGCAGCGCTGAGAGTAGGCGAGAGACGGGGCCGCCGTAAACAAATCTATTATTGGTGATGAATTGCATAATAACACAGGCATAATGCCATTCTCTCACAAAACTGGTGAAGGTGCTGAACTGGAAAAAGTACCCCGTCTGTAAAATTTGAATAAACAGTGGGGGAGGGGGGGAGAGAGAGAGAGAGACAAAGATGGAGTGGTCGTTACACGATGTGTCTTTACTTGATAGCTAAAGGCTGTAGTTTGCCTAGAATGGGGTTCTGTGCTATCGTCTCTCCGTTACCAGCTGCTATTAACATCATTTCACTGCAGATTTGAAAACAACCATCAGTTAAACAAACTCAAATTTGAACTCAAGCTTGTTCTGTAACATTTATGATTATAAGAGCTTAGCTTAATCACTGCTGGAATTGATACTGGAAAGCTGGGCATGTAAGTACCTTAAGTGCATCACTTTCTTTTGCATTTGCCATAGCTCTCTGATCGGTCCCTTTTAAGATGTGAGAAGCCTTTATAAACCCCTTATCAAGCATCTTAATAGAAACATTATTCTAATATTCCGTTGGAAATCCTTTTCACCCTCAAAACAGTTTTCACTTAACAGAATATCATGAAAAATACTAAAGCATTCATGTAAGATTCAACCCCAAGTAACTGCAGCTGTGTCTTAATACCCTAGTGCACTGGAGTGCGCTTCATAGTGGATATTATGCACTTCTTCATGCAGTACTCACTCTCGTGGGTTGATCCAAATGGAGCACTGGACCTTGTGCAGCTACCTGTAGTGACGGACTCATGTACCAATCTGCCATGAGCGCCACCATTGTTCAGGTCTGGTAAGCAGGTAGAAGGTCCCTCCTTTTCTGCTACATCAGCAAGATGCCGTCTGTTTACAGCGGAAAGCATCAAACGTTTTACACTTGATTTTTCCCCCTTTTAGGGCAGTATCCGGGTACTTTCAGTGCACTGCCTTTTTGCTTAAAATTAGTGTAAACACACTGTACACTTAAATATAGTGCACAAAGTAGTATTAGTGCACTGATTGAGACATAGCCAGTATAACAACTCGTAGCTTTCTCAGTTGCATGTCATCAGCGTTGTTCCATTATGGATTCCAGTTGAGTAAAAGACAGGACTGTTCACTTTTTTTGTTTATTTCCACTGACAAAACTGGGAAATGTGCCAAAAATCTTCTGTGAGACATACTAATTTAGGACCCCATTGAAAGGGGTCCCAATCTCACTGTTATCTGGCAAGAGACACCCTGGACAGCTTTGGAGTCCATCACAAGGAAGCACATCTGGCCCACTCATCCTGGCTCCTTTACTTTAGAAACACGTGCTTTTGTATTTTGATGTGATGGCTGGTCATACAGCCACACATGTGTGGTAAAACCCGTTGTTTCACACACCTTATTATTTTGTTATTTATATTACTTTACAGATTATAAGTTTAGGGTTATGAGTTTAATGTTTTGTTACGTCACATATTGATTTGATTTCTTTGAGTTTTGCAGCTGCTCCGGTCCCGTGG
>JBAMHX010000001.1:33426062-33438114 GCA_037177515.1 Pseudomugil tenellus
ACACACACACACACACACACACACACATACACACACACACACACACACACACACACACACACACACACACACACACATCCACTCACCCTCTCCTCATAAGGGTGGCAGTACTTCACAAAGGAAGCATTGAAGGGCTTCCTTCAGTTTAAAAGTTGAAAAGTATGTCTAATTTTGGTCAGAGTTCATTAGCAAACACAAAAGTGGGAGCTTGTGGAGAACATGAGGACAGTAGCGGAGGCAAGTGCTTCATGCCAGGACTGATAAGGACAGACTGAAACTACAAAGGAACTCCTCTAGAAAGGAAAGGATGAGGAAGGAAGAGCAGGATGAGAGAGGCAGCAGCTAGAAAGAATGAAGCCAAACAGCAAGCCTTGGCCCGAGCACACGGCTCGGTTTTAATGAGCCTGGAGAAAACCAGTATTAACTCAATGAAATGAATGAAAAAAATCTAAAATAGTGATGGCATTAAATTGTCATCACATTTAAGTTAAAGCTCGGGACTTTGTGTCAAAGGCAAAGCCAAACTTGAGTCAAATTCCATTATTATCATTATGAAAAGAAATTAGGAGCTATTAAAATAAAAATATGAAGGCAACAACAGTATAAGCAGAAGTACATGGCCTCTGAATTGTTAGTATCATTCTAGTGAGAACTGGAATAGATTCAGACAACGGCATGCCCCTGAGATCTGTGTTTTTTCTGCTTTAGTGGCTCAGAGCTGTAAATGGATATTGGAGATTAGATCTTTAATCTAGAGAGAGCCATGTCATTTTCCTATTTTTCTCTATTATTGATTCTGGTCACTCTCAGCTCCACATGAACAAAACCTTTCAGCGAATAAAAGGCCAATCCATATAGGAACAAAATAGGGTCTGAAGTATTAGAGATATCACCATATACAATAGAGTACAACATTTTCCATGAAAACATGGATGTATACAGTGTAAATATACTTTAAAAATCAAAATTCTTTCCATCTTAGAAATGAAAAGGATGTCAAGCCTTCGTAACCGTTTATATGGTTTTACCATAGAAAAAAGTCTTTTTATTAGCGTTAACATTGCATGAGGATGAGAATCCAAACTCTTAACTCAGTGAATGGGGAACTTTGGATAAAGTAATCTGTCCATGCTGGCCTGGGGCCTCATGTACAAAGGGTCTGTACGCATGAAAGGAATATGTACACCATTCATCACTCATTTTCCATACCGTTTAATCCAATTCAGGATCGCAGGGGGCTGGAGCCTATCCCAGCAATAAGCAGGCAAGAGAAAGGGTGAATTCTGGACAGGAAGCCAGTTCATCACAGTGCAACACAGAGAGACAAACAACCAGTCACACTCACAGGGGCAAATTCAAGTGGCCAGTTAACCAAAGATACATGTGTTTGGACGGAGGAAGCTGGAGAACCCACGCATACACAGGTAGAACATGCAAACTCCACACAGAAAGGCCACTTTTTGAACCTCCCCCTAACTAAGACTCGAACCAGAGACCACTTGCTGTGAAGCTGAAGTGCTAACCACTACTCCACTGTGCAGCCATACATGTACCATATTTCATGCATATGTTGGGATGTACAGAGAAATACTTTTTGTAGATCTGTGCTTAGCAGCACATAAACTTTATCCTGGTGTGAGAATGTTGGTACGTCAAGCAAACTTTGTAACCAGGAAATAACAGACTACAAAGTACCAAAACTCTCCTTTATGAGCTGAAATATCTTACTGTAAACTGTCTGAAGTCTAAATGGAGAAAACATGCATCTGAGCTGATTTAAATCTGATAAATAAAACTAAATCTCATTTATTATGCCATAATAACAAAGTCCCATTACTCAACTTTATTGTAAACTGATCAGTTTTGTCTGTTCATGTCACATGATGCTGTGAAGCACACACACACATTTACACACCACATGACTTATTGTCACTGAGAATGCAGCACAGTGTCCATGATCATCTTACCTACTAACAAAACTCTTGGTATAAGTTCCAACAGGAATGATGTCTGATCCAGTCCCAACGTGTTTTTGGGATCCCAGCTCGGTGTGGGTCGGTATCTGGTCACACTGGTGTCCTGCAACAGGAGGTCCAGGTGTTTTAGACCTGTGCGCCTCCTTTTATGGCATTTTGATTTAGCTGTCTGAATCACTTTATTTAATAAAGTGTAAACACCACGAGACTGCAGTATTATAAATGGTAGATTGATTATTAATTACAATACAATCAGTCAGTCATAGCAATCAATGCATTATCATGAAAATGTCTCTAGTTAACATGTGCTGCAATAACCAAATAAAAATTAACTCTTCTATCTTCTAAATATTATTTCCACTATATTTCAAAAAAACAAGCAAAAAAGCAATAACACAGATTTCTCCACTATATCTGCAAAATTGTTGTATTTAAATAAATCTTCAAACATTTAAACTGTATCAGGCTGCTGAACTCTTGCTAAGCATGCTGGGAATCTCTGCCCACCTATTCTTGCTAAAAGTGTGTGTTGGTTATTTTATCTTTTCCCACCTGTGATATTAGGGAAAATATTCCACTAAATTTCTGGTGTGTTTATCGTTGTTATTTAGGCAAAAAGGCAAAAACATGCTGTGTAATTATTTTTATCTGTGTATGTATTAACAGGAGAAGAGACGAGGCGGTTCTGAAGCTGCGCTCAGATCCAGGTCAGATGGATCAATGAGAGATGTGCAGGAACAAGCGAACGAAGAGATTCATGCATCGTAAGTACTTTCATACATGTGGACGCCATCTTTCAGTACGAAATCCACACCAGTCTGTACATGAGGCCCCTGGTGTCTCTGACCACCCAAATATTTTTTCTATTTTTTTTTCCTTGTTTTACTTTGATTTTATTTACAGGTTATACACATTCAAACTCAATTTAAAAACATATACAATTGAGTTTGAATGTGTATATAATATAGTAAATAAATAGTAAATAAAATGTCAATTTGCTGAAATATGCATGTGATCACTTATGTAATATCTTACCTTTCTTTCTTTGTGTGAGCTTAGGGCTTTTTAAGTGATGTACTCAGCTGACTTGGATGGCCCATGTTCCTTGTCAAGGGTATCCAGCCTGCTTAGCACAAGGACATGCCAGTCTTGGAGCCATGTTTCTCTGGTTCTGATCCTTGGAGGAGTTGCGGGTTACGTTTATCATATCACATAAATTTTGAATTTCTGCAGAGGTAAGGAGATCTCAGCTCCCCTAAAAGTGTCCCTGAAAACATTCACCTGAGGCTTGATAAAAGCTTTGGAAAATAATCCATTTTTAGGTTACATTTTATTTAATTTTCCTTTTGGTTCCTATAGTTTCTTAAGTACAAAGAATAGCATTAATTTAATTTAAATAATTAAATTTTGTGATGATGCAGGTGATCAGTTTTCTTTCTCTGTGGACAGCAGAAGTATTTGTTTGTTGGATCTGCTTACTTCTTGGGGTTGAACTTTCCATTTGAGATGTTTCAGTTGCATACAGCCATACTTAGCAGTGTTTACAAATAATCCTAACTTTGACTGTGTTTCTGTGCCATAATTTGGAAAGTTGTGGTGCATTGCCAAACATAAAACTCCAGTAGAAGCCTCTCATAACTCATTCTATATTTTGCAATTATTACTGAACCTTCCTGGGAACAGATTCCAATCCAGACTCCTGAGGCCTGTACTACGAAGCGTGATTAACAGCCCGCACCTATCTCCGTTCTCTGGATTGACTCAGCCAAGCATGGAGGATCTAGGATGAGCTGTACTACAAAGCTGGCTATCAACTCACTAACTCAACCCAGACCTTTTCACTTAAGATAAATGCACATTTACATAAAAGAGGTGGTGCTCAGAGGTTCTGACCAATCACAAACATGGACAAACCCAGAGCAGCGAATTTTACCATGGAGGAGCAGAATATCATTCTCTACAAGTACGAGAAATTAAAAAATATATACAATATAAGCTAATTATAAGCTAAAGTAACACTGTAGTAACACTGTCACTCAGATCACTGTATTACAGTACGAACATTTGTGGGAACACTTTATCTACTTTATATTTCCCAGTTATTTAAATGATACACATTGATGCATTCATGGTGGCATTGATAAATGTAACACGCTCCTATGGGAATATGAGCATGTTATATTTATCAATGCCACCATGAATGCATCGATAGCCTAGTTGTTAAATAACTCAATGTAGGTACTGTATTTAAGTTATGTGTGGAAACAATTACCCATCATTATTAACCTCCGTTTTAGATTCAACCCTAGCGGGGCTAAAAAACAACAACATGGGAGCAAGTAAGGATCAAATATAAAAAACATAATTTAAAGGCATTATTTATGTATCTGTTGTGTGGATGAAACCTCTGTAATGCGGTGCACACTGTCTGTGGGACAGTATCTGTGGGCGACTATGTTGGGTCACGTTTGCTACAAACACTCTAACAGCTGCATATGTATTTCAACCCATCTGATGTAAATCTGGACCTTTGGTACAGAATGTCATCTGTAAAGTCTAACGTGTTGAATCTGTCCCGGAAGACACTTTCTATCCTAAGCACTACTATCTGTGCTGCAACGTCATCAAGATCCTCTGAAATGGGCAGGACATTTATTTATGAGATCTGATTGGTCAGGAGGTGGTGCTTCTATCCACCACTTTCCAAGCAAAACACTGGAGGTCGCCATGACACCTTTTCTCCCCTGAAGCTGGTTTTTCACTTCCGGTCTTCGCTAAATGCATGGAAAACAGCATATTTTAGAAGGGCGATTTGATTCATGGAAATTTCTTCTGAGACGACCTGTGCTGTTGTTGGATACATACAAAACTCGACGAAACATACTGATTTTATGAATGGAGCATGTTACGAGATGAGGTGATTTCACAACAATGAGTCACAGAGCTGAAGTTAAAACACCCACCTAAGAGGATCTTCATCTGCTCTTATAATTTCGTTGATCATAAATCAATCGAACTGCAACCAGATTGAGAAATATATGTGGGCTACGAACGATCACCAGCAAATTAGAGGCAAAGGCTAACTACTTAGGATGACACCGGCTAATGTGTTGTTGTGTGACTGAGAAAGCAGCTGTCGGAGACAGCATGAAAACTGAGTAGAGAGACGTATGGCAGCAGTAAAAGTACAAGCGAAGTAAATGAACACAGACCAACAGCTTAATAAAAAGGAAGAAATAGATTATAAAACCATAAATCCATTTTCTACCGCTTATTCCCAAACGGGGTCGCGCGGGTGGGGTGTGGTGGGGTGGTGGGGGAGTCTGGAGCCAATCCCAGCAGCCAACGGGCGAGAGGCGGGGTACACCCTGGACAGGTCGCCAGCCCATCACAAGGCTACACACATAGACGAACAACCACACATACACACACTCATACCTAAGGTCAAAATATGCAGCAGGCTCTGTGTTTACATTGGATCCCTGCCAGTAAACACAGACTTTTTGGCAGCTTTCCAAAGTAAATATCAGCCGCTGTAGGCAGCAGCTGGAGCTAATCGACAAGCTAATTGAATTAAATAAAGTTTTAAAAGATTTCAGGGACCAGAAAATGAAGCTGGGACACAGTAGCAACGATAAACCCAAAAGAAACCCACATTTTTCACATCGTGAATTTTGATCGCGGAGCTAAACAATCGGAGCCCTCAACTGTCATCTACCCATTCTGTTAAAGTACACAGTGGGACACTAATCTCTCTGTTCTGTCTTCTTTTAAAATGCGACCTGTGTATTCATCTTCAAGAGTTTTTTCTGAAGCAGTATTACCTTTTTAAAACAATACTAGTTAATCATTATTGCTAATATAGCCGCAAGGACGAACAGACTCCGTCATAATTTTTTGCAATAGTTTATGGGAACGGGGTCCGCCAAGAAAGTCGTGGATACTCACTGATCTCTTATTCCACAACCTAACCTGCTCTGGAACAGGTTAGCTGCTCAGCATTTGTTGCTTCAGTGATTCAGCTGGAGATAATCCAGAAGCAATTCCGCTTATCCAGATAAGCGAAAATCCAGCTTCGTAGTACAGGCCTCTGGGGCCTTCTGTGAAAGCCAACAGAAAAAAGCATTAAGCTTTCCCCTTTCTTTGGTGATTTGGTGATATTAAGATGAGCTGTAAGTGGTTGCTCGTCCATTGTTCATGCTTCCATGTGAGTGACTCTAATGTTTTAGGGTGTAAAGCTTCTGGGGAAATTTGATGGTAGACCAGTTTATCCCAGATGATGGCTTTTGAGGTGGGCTGTTAGAACGCTGCTGCTGTTTTGCCTGAGGCTTATACTTCAGTAGTGACCTGGTTGGAGGAAAGCTATTGTGGACCAATTTGGAAGAAACCGGCAGGATAGCACCTACCAGGGAGAAGACTGTGACACAACTTTTTTTAAATTTACTTTATTGTTGTTGTTTACCTTTTTTTATTCTGATTTAAATTTTTCATACCACTGACAGAGGCACTTTTGTATCTCTGTGTGTAGTATTTTGTAGTTTTCTTTTATTATTGTTTTCTCTTTTCAGCAGACGAGTTGATTCCAGAGGCTGGGTTTTCTAGGTTGCAGCATCTCCTTTTTGTGTGTTGCGTATTGTTTTGCACCTTATTGTGGTGGTCTTACTACATGTATGTTTGTGCGTGGGTAAACTTTTCTGCTGGTGTATTTCTGTGAGATGCATGAAACCTACCCTCCCTGTATTGCCTCGTCTGCTGTTAACTGTTTTATCTTAACATCTTTGAGATGCGTCCTTATTCTACAATAAACCTTTTAACTTTGAGGAAGTCTCCTATATTTTGTAAAGCGACCCTAAGCGTCCTTTTCTCTTATTCCCTGGGTGAATAATTTTGAGTTGCTCTTGTGAAAAAGACACTTATGTAGCTGGTCCTTATTGTCCTAAGCAGCACACTGCATTCAGAGATGGATATGCATGTGTTGTGGGAGCAACGCAGTGGTTACGTTGTTATGGTTATACCCATTAGCTGGATGTGTCAGTTTTAATAAAGTTATGTCATCAGCATTCTCTCTCCCTTCTTTATAACGAAGACGCAACATGGTGTCAGAAGTGCCGCCTCAACCGCTTTGAAGATTTCTTCTGCTGGACTCTACTCCCCTTCTCTGCCGTGTGAGTATTTTGCCAGCCAGAGGACAGCGAACAAGGTGGTCGGATTCTGGAGACCCGACCCGCTCGTTTTTGATGGCAACATCGCCAAGATTTGGTGCATTTTTGAGCAGGAATATGACATTTTCATTGCGGCGGCACATCCACAAACAAATGTTACAATGTAAGTTCAACACAAGAAATAAAAAAGCCGGTAAAACCGTTGAATCGTATGTAAGTGATCTAAGAATAAAGGCAAAAAGGTGAAATTTTGGTGATCTATGACAGGAGCTAATAAGAGACAGATTAGTTTGTGGCATCAACAATGACATTTTGAGGAAAATGTTGTTACATGATAGTCATTTGACACTAGCAGAGGCCATCTCTGTATGATTCATGAGATGACTAAAAAACACAACAAATATTGAACAACAAATGTTGATGCTGTTGTACCCAAATTTACAAGATGGCAAAAGGATAATGAAATAGAAAGTCATTTAAAAAAACATGGAGCTCAACACATTACCAAACTGCAGTGGTGCACATATAGCCAAAAAGAGCAAGTGCCCAGCTTTTGGTCAGCAGTGCCATGCATGCAAGAAGTTGAATCATTTCATGAAGTGCTGCAAGTCCAGGCAGCCTGTTCAAAATACTTGACGTCCCAGACGGGCTGTGTATAAAATAGAGCCAGACGCAACCGATATCAACACAGATGACACATTTTATGTTGATGGAATAACCCTTCAAAAGTCTGTCCATTCAACTGATCTATACATAAAAGATAAATATGAAGCACTTGTTACTTTGTTCAATAATAACACTTCAGTCGATATGAAGGTGGACACAGGCACTAGATGCAAGGTGGTATCAAAAGCTACAAAAGTAATGACCAAAAAACAGCAGCGTGTTGTTAGTCAGTACACCTGGTTGCTTATGGTGGCAGCAAACTCAAGTTAAAGTGCTTCCGTCAAAGACATTTGTACATGTTGTCTTTCTTCATTGTTGATGAAGATGTTCAGCCCCTGCTAAGACTAGGTGCATGTAAGGACATCGGACTTGTTCGTTAAGTAAAGATGTTCACCAACTAAGCACTACAGAAAACGATTTGTCACAGAAAAGTGTCATGGAATACTGTGATCTTTTCTCATACAAGCTTGGAAAGCTACCAGTCACCTAATCCATGACACTTGATCCAGTCGTGGAGTTCACCTGAGGTGAAATCAGTGGTTCGTCCAGTTCATCACATTCCTTTGGCCATAAAGGACAAAGTGATAGCTGAGCTAGACAGCATGCAGAAAATGGGTGTCATCAACCCAGTTTCTGAACCTACAGATTGGGTCTCATCCATGTTAGCCACTAACAACTAACAAGGACAAAGATGAGATTAGAATATGCATAAATCCAAAAGATCTGAATACTGTGCTGAAGAGACCACACCATCCCATGCGTACCGTAGAAGAAGTAGCTGCAATCATGACAAATGCTACTGTGTTCTCTGTTTTGGATGCAAAAATCTCCTTCTGGTAAGTGTCACTAGATTACAAGTCCTCCATGCCAACCACCCTCAGTACCTGTTTTGGTTGTTACAGCTTTCTGAGGATGTCGTTTGGACTCAACTCTGACAGTGAGGTGTTTCAACGTGCAATAAAACAATTTTTTGCAGGATATCCTTGTGCTATCATTGTAGATGACATACTCATCGGTGGCAAAATAATGGAAGAACATGAATCTCAAATCTCTCTCCCGAGCCAGAAAAGTGAACTTGCGTCTCAAACCCTATGAAGTGCAAGTTCCGACTGAACCAAGTCAGTTATGTGGGGCATGTCTTCACTAGTGAGGGATTCAAAGCTGATCCTTCCAAGACAAGAGCCATCAGTGAAATGCCTGTGCCAAGAGATGTCAAAGATCTACTTTCTGGGAAAATTTATTCCAAATTTCAGTCAGCTCGCAGCTCCCCTACGACAGCTAATACACACGAGGACACAGAGTGGTTGTGGGATGTCCAGCATCAAACTGCATTTGAAACACTTAAACAGCGGATTTCCAGCCCACCTGTTCTGTCCTATTATGATGTCAGTAAGCCAGTGGCACTAACATGTACTTTCTTGGTGCAGCATGCTTGCAGGAAAAAAACAACCTGTGGCTTACACTTCATGCACACTAACTGACACTGAAACTAGATATGCACAGATCGAAAAGGAACTGTTGGCAGTGGTTTTTGCCAACAATTCCACAATTACATTTATGGCAACAGATCACCAGTCACTCCTCACCATTCTTAAAAAAAAGCCCATTCACGCAGCAAGACTCCAGAGGATGCTGTTGATGCTTCAGAAATATAACATCACAAAACAAATGCATCTGGGTGACACCTTGTCTCATGCTCCCAGCAGGTCCATGATACAACAGACCGAGGAGAAAGACAGCTTTGATGTCATGACAGTGAACTGCATTTCTTTCTCACACTTGGAGGAGCTGAAACGACACTCATTCAATATTGAAACTTTGCAGCTGCGCAGCACATTTTATGGTTGGCTCAGACGATCACACAGTCTTCCTGATCTTATTTGTCCTTACTTTCCTTTCAGGGATGAGTTGTCTGTAGAGGACACAGTCATTCTAAAGGGCTCCAAAGCAGTCATACCAAAATATCTGCAGAAGGAATATATCACCATCATGCACAAAGGACATTCTGGCATGGCAGCCACTAGACGGAGAGCTTGAGGCATTGTTTTTTTTTACCTGCCATGTCACAAGACATAGAAGCTGTGCTAAGTTTCTGTTCCGTGTGCATCAGCACCAGGCCACATCAGCAAAAAGAACCACTCCATCTACATAAGATACCAGACATACCCTGGTCAAGTGTTGCAACAAAAATATTTGAGTGGCGTAGCCAGCCGCATTTGGTGTTGGTAGATTCCTATTCTGGCTGGTATGAGATTGACTTGCTTCGTGATAGAACATCAGCAACAGTTATCACAAAGTCTAAAAGACATTGCTCAGTTCATGGAGCTTCACACATTCTCTATTCAGACAATGCCAGACAGTTCACACGCCAATGCTTTAAGGCCTTTGCTTCACAGTTACTCACACCACCAGTAGTCCAGAATATCTTCCATTCAATGAACTTTATGAAAGAGCTGTGCAGAGTGCAAAAGAGCTCATGGAGAAATCACATAGGGATGGCACTGACTGTTTCTCAACCTCTTAAATGTCAGGAATGTTCCACATGATGTAAAGTTGAGTTCCCGGGCAGAGAGACTGCACTTCAGACAAACATGTTCAACACTTCCAGTTACAAGAACACTGCTGGAACCCCAGCTGCGTAAACCTCAGGAGGTCGCAGCCCAGCTGCTGAATAAGAGGCTGTCACAGCAGGTTTCCTATGATCGATCCAGTAAACCACTTCTTCCTCTGGTTCAGAGACAAGTTCTGAGGCTGCAGACTCCACATGGCATTGATCAAACAGGTGTGGTCAAGGAACTGTGTCAAGAGCCCAGATCCTACCTCATCCATTTAGAAGGGAGGATGTACAGGAGAAATTGCAGACACATCATGCCAGTAGCTGAGCCTACTCCAACCAAAAAAGACACTGGACTTGAGTTGATGGACCAAACCAGTATCACAAAACCATCTGAGATAGTGACCAACAATCAGCCATGTCAGGACAAAGTGCACTCTCCTTCACCTGACATGACCGTTCATGGCAGATTTCTAAGCCAAATCCCAGATACATGGACTATATGTTATTCGACTAATAATAATTGATTTCTGTTAATATGTCTCTTTTATTAATACAGCTAATAACAAAACAGGAAAGTGTTGCATGCTGCCTACTGTTATTTGTTTACTAGCCTTCCTGTGATATAATTTAATTTTGCACTATTTGTTTTGTAAGACTTATAGTTTTAACAGAGTTTTTTTTATATGGTGGATTGGCTAAAGAAGAGGGATGTCGACAAGCCACTTGTGTAGCTGGTCCTTATTGTATTCAAATATGGATATGCATTTTTCTTTTTAGACAGCTGGGAACCATTAGCTGGATGGGCTATAGCACTCGTGGTACGGGTCCCTCACATGGTAGGATTGGTTTTAAGCATTGGGTACCCAAGGAGTCCATGAATTCAGTCTGCAGCAAACTGTAATGTGTCTTTACAAGGTAAGATGGCAGCACACCTGGGTACTTCTTCCCTGTAGGCTGCTCTCCATTGGTGGTCCCAAGCTGATCTGAGTTTTCATAGTCATATCTAGATTTTTATTAATTTTAGGCTTAAACAGTGATTTTAAATCAAGTCTATGTGAGTTTTTATGATTAGGTTTTTCTTTTAAATAGTTTTACCCATGGCCCTGAATTGGATTAGCGGTATAAAGAAAGAAAAAAGTTATAAAATATTTTTTTAGAAACTGCCTCTTATACCTCTGTCTACTCAACAGGAACAACCCTGCATCTTTCATTTTTGGGGGCCTTGTGCCCCATTTGGTGTTGTCTGGTATTTAAACTAATAAACTCATTTCCACCCTTTGCTTGATCAAAACAATGATCCAAGTAGCTTCTTCTCACTTGTGGACTGTTAGAGTTATGAGCTTTGCATTCCTGGTCACTATTAAAGGAAGTAAGGAAATGCAAGAATAAACATTCAGATTTTTACTAAGAATATGTCTAGGAATGCATAACTTAATGTTGAAGAAAATAAATATCTTCTTCTTCTACAACTACTACTACTACTACTATTGCTATTATTCTTGTCTAGTATAAAGCAAGCAGAATGATGCTGTTGCTGCTGTATTGTACTGACCAATTTCCTTTGTCAAGAAGAGCTTTATAGATACAAAGATCCTTTACACTGATTCCTTACACATTGACTTCAAAATCCTGCTTTTAGTTTATAAAGCACTGAATGGTTTAGGGCCAAAATATATTCAGGAACTTCTGGT
>JBAMHX010000001.1:33460933-33475421 GCA_037177515.1 Pseudomugil tenellus
TTGTCCCTCTCTCCCACTCCCCTCTGGGGGAGTGTGGACTGTTTCAGACACCTGGCTGCTGATGGAGGTCCCGGTGCCGTTTGGACCGTAGATGATCCCGTTTATGCTCGGATACCGACCTATGGGCCCTTGACCTCTCTACCCATGGACTTGGGATCCCCTAGCCAATCCCACTCCCCTGTCTGGACGAGAACAAACGACTGCATGCTACGAACCTCCGATGTATTACTATAGATTTTAGATGAGCTAATCAACAGGAAACGGTCCTGGGTACATTTGCCTGTCCGTCCTAGGAGAGGATCTTTCCTTCACCTGGGGCTCCATGAGGTTTATTCTTTTTTTCCCCTACAACCGGGTTTTTTGGAGTTTTTCCTCACCGCGAAGGAGGGTCTAAGGACAGGGAAGTCCTGTGTCTGTTTAGTTTAGTGTAGTCACTAATTGTGTGTATTGTGAGTTATGTCTATCGTTCTGTTATTACCTGCGTGTGAAGCCTTCTGAGACAACTTGTTGTGATACTGGGCTATATAAATAAAATTGAATTTAATTGAATTGAATATGAATTTTCAGCTAATTACTATTATATGATAATTGTTTTTTACAGTGTTAATGGCCATATTCATTTCCCCCCTCCTTTTTTTAAATGTCATGCAATTATCTTTGATAAACAACACTTTAGTTATGTGTTCCACATATGTACTACTAGCATACATACCTGTAGCGGGGCTAGACGGTCAAACACCATTCCGCTAGAATATTGTAGGAGCGTACACAGCCCTCCCCTTCCCACCAGAGCAGGTAAGGAGAAGCAGTGAGGAAAGGGCCTGTCTTTTTAAGACACATCAAAACAAAGTAGAGCACACCGTGTCTGTGCTGTTGGCACGCCACTACGCCAGTACCATTAACAATACTGTTAAGGCAGAAACTTTTCGGTCTCATAAAAATTGATGCACAGGGGCAAAAAGAATACAGAGTTTCGGTACCCATCCCTAGTTGGGACATGTCATTTCCTGTATTCAGAAAGTCTCTACTTGTTTCTGGCATTTTCCACCACACAAATAGCCGACAGATCCATGCTCTCTCTACTTTATCTGCAATAAGTTATTGTTGCTTAAAGTCTCACATTTTAACCTAATTGGGCCTGCTCTTTCATTTTTTTGCTTTTGTGTTGGGTGTTACTGATAAAATAACAAACACTTCTGGGGAGCACTAGTGGACATAGTGAGAGTTCAGGCTTAAATCATTTATAAAGATAATTTCCTTTGCTGCTATTGTGTTGTTGGTAAAAGTGATAATAACAAGCCGAGGCTTTGTTCACTGAAATGTTATTTTGACCGGGGACAGAATGAGAGCTGTCAGGTAGAGAGAAGGCAGCTGACAGCTTGAGACATGGGGTTGCAGCTACAGATGACTTTTATTACTTAGGATTTGGACCAAATGTAGTCAAAGATATGGTGCAATGAATTATTGACCTAATATTGTGCAGGCTTAGGTTACTGTTGGCTAAAGATCCCTAAAAAAAAGTTTTTCATTTAAAATAACAACAATTATTGATACATAAATATTTGAATATCACAAATCTAAAATTATCATATTTAAATTTCATTACAAATTTTTTACGATTTGATGGCGCCTTCTTATCAAAACATTGCAAAACACATTAAGACTATCCAAACAATAACTAAGCAAATAAATAAAAATCAGTCTCTGAATAGAATATACTGGATTCTGAAGTTTTTGCTTATTTAGATTTCCCATCCATCCTAAATGAAATGATATTGCAAAAAAAAAATGTCCTTCATACATCCAAAAAAAACCCACTCATACTCCCGGGACCTCTGTCGGGCATTTTTTATGTAGTCAAAGTCAAGCCAACAGCCCTGCTGGCTGATGCATTTCCTATGTGTGCAAAAAAACACACACATGCGAACAGTGAGTGATGATAAAATGATTGTACGCAGTGCTGGGGACAGGCATAGCTCCATTTATAAGGCAAATAAACAGGTTTTCCAACAATATAACATGCATTTACAGTAAGCTTTCTAACAACGAAAATGTAAAAAGACTGGTTTACTGACTTTTATACTTTTTGATAAATTTATTATTTATCTGTTATTTCACATAATGAGATCATTGTCTTTTATATCACAAATGTACTGGAATGTTTATGCAGACATGCACTTGACATATCCTGATACGTTCATGCCCAGCAAGGGGTTAGACTACAAGACTGATCCAAGTCTGACCATTACCTAATGAAGTCAGAATGATTGTTTCGTCCCACTCAAGTGTTTAAGTTAAAACAGGCTAACTGTGAATATGAGCTGTATCTTATCTGATATGATATGAAAAGAAAAATGTTTCCACTAATGTTCCAAAATTCCACCTGCAAATCCTCGTTTCGACAAGCTAAGAGAGAATATGCTTCAGAAACACAAAGGTGGGCATCTTCGAAATCTCATGCAGATCATGAAGTAAGTCGGCTCCAAGAGGAAAGGACATGGTCCCAAAACCCTTGAAAGAGGATTACAGTCTAACAACTTCCACCCCACTCCCCCACCCTGCACTTCTGTGATCCCGTAGCTGACTTATTACCTTCAGACTTTGCAGAGTCGAGCTTTCAGCTTAAATAAAATTGATAAGTACACAAATATACCCTGCATAAAAAGATGTTTGGCAGTAAATAAGATGCATGCATATTTTCTTGCAGCCATTTTGCAAATCACACAGGGCTCACAACATACTTACCAAGACTGACGAGTTGTTGTCACGAATGCCTCAATAATACCAGCAATAAAGTGCAGATTTATGGCAAATGTTTTCATCGCTTTGCCTCTATCAGTGCCCTTGCTTCAAAATTAATTATTGATTAATCACTCTCCTTTTTAGCAAAAATGCAGACCAGCAATATCAAACTATCACAAAAAATGATTATGCCCCCAAATCACATGTGCCTTGCCCATTCATTACTATTGTATTGACAAGGACTATGCTGCTAATCGCCAGATCCAAAAAAACGAGGTCTGTCAGCATTTCCGTTGATCGTGCTAAAACCAGATATCCAGAGCAAGATGTAAGTTAATGGATTGATCAGAGCAGGAGGCAGGGATGGAAAGGCTAACCATGCAGAGGAAGGTGCATATGCATAATCATCAGTTTGCTTTGGTCTTAAGTCTACAGCACAACAGCACTGAGACATGATGACAAAGATGGTGTGTGTGTGTGTGTGTGTGTGTGTGTGTGTGTATGGATGTGTGCCTACATATTGGACCCACAGTTCAGTTGCCAGTGCAGGCTTGCCAGCAGTAAAAGGTCAAGGCAAAGTTTAGATGGCGTGTACCAAGGGCCTCAAGATATTCACAGCCAGCATTTTAGCCTGAAACATAATGAGATGGAACTGGTAAATATTTGCTGATGGCCTGAAAAATTCCACCCATGCTAAGAAGCTATTTTGAATACAAAAGATGTCGGGGGAGGATGATAAGTGAGGATGGAGGGTGGGGATGGGGGGCTTGGGGGGTGTCACCTGATAGCTAATTAGTACATTTGCCCAAATAATTAGAATGAGCACTCATGGCTGATATCACATAGGAGAGTGGTGTGTGTAGCATTCTGAATGGGAAAATCTGCATTTGATAGGCCGCTGGCCATTTATAATCCCGCCTATGGGGGTGTTTAATGGATATATTTACCTTTGCATGCTGGTTCCTTGTGAGTAAGATTGACAGCTTGATGCTCCAATAGCCAAACATTTTGCAGCCCTAGTGCTTCCCTAGCAAAAGAAATGTTCTCTTAAATCTTCTTTAAAATTTGTACACCTGTTAACAAGAGATTCTCTGATTATTGACTCAAAGTAACTGGGGGAAAGGGATTAAGAAAACCCTCTGCATGTCTCTCCACCCCCCCAGCCTGCTTCTCATAGGACTGAAAGAAAGAAGTCTGCATGTCCACACAACTATTAAACTATGCAAATAGAAACTCCATCTCATTATCCTGTCTTTTAAGTAAAAGCCAAACATGCCGTTTGCGATGCCCCTTTTATCATTACTCCATTACGTTATTATCCAAACACGGTAAATCTGGGAGTCAAAAGGGACAGAAACATAAAAATGTAGGAAAAGAACATGAGGAACAAAGAGAGACATGAGAAAACTCACTGATGCCTCATTTTCCAAATGCATAGGATGATTTTGCAGGTGTTTTACTTAGCTACAGATACATCACATGAGCAACTGAGCCTCATGTTATCATTAATGCAAAGTAAGGTTAGATGTCAAAAGTCAGAGTTGACATTCTATTTTCAGCTCAAAGAGGAAACTTAAACCATGGAATTAATTGCCTTTATATATTGGACACGTCGCCTCTGTATTCGTTTTTAAATCTCTCCTGAAGACCTGTTTACTTTGTCCTTTTGTAAAAAAATGATAAGGTAACATTTTCTCATGGTCCAAACAATACAAAGTATGGAAAGAACCCTGTTGTTTTCAAAATGTGTATTATTCAGTGCAAATATGACTCCCAAACACCAATGAAAGTTGGGAAATTTGGCGTACACAACAAGACATAATTTGATAATCTAAGGTCTGCATTGACTGCAATGCCAAAATGGCTCTACAGCGCCACCTAGATCAATGAAAACTCTAAAAACAAATGGGATCCAAAACGTGTATTTTCACGTAGGACAACAAAATTTGGTACACATGTGTAACACCTCAAGACAAGCAAAAAAGTCAAAGAAACACCTGTTTCCATGGTAACGGTGCTTGACTCCATGATTGACTCCAAACTTGGTGAGAAGCTTCCTGACAATTCCCGGCAAGTTAGGGACCAAACGCTATTCAAATCTGTCTAATAGAAGAAACCATGTTATCATGGCAACGCCTAGGAAAAAGCATTCTCTTCTTAAAACACAGTTTGATCATATCGGCATTGAAATACATGAGATCTGAACCAAAATTGACAGCATTAATACTTGTTAGGTCCTTAGCAAAGCATGTCACGTTAAGCTAAATAGGTGTATGGGATGGATAAGGGGGTCACAATGCTCGGACCTGATGAATCCCACTCACGGCTCTGTGTTTGCTGGCGTTTACCTGTCTCTTTGTCTGTGTACAACATAACTAAAAAGCTATTGATGAATTCTTATTAAATTTTCACGATATATAGAGAATGGGAAGATGAAGAAGTGGTTAAAATTTGGAGGTGATCCGGATCATATTTTGGGGTGTAAGTCAAAATAAGCTGGGGGGACTTGGCCAAAGGCTCTCCAAGTGCTTTTCTAGTTCATTTTATCATTGTAATCATTCTGTTGTCTTATATGTTATTTATTCTATTTAATTTTAACGTTGCACATTGTGGCAATTTGGTCAACTTTGTTTTTAAAGTGTGTTATGAATAAAGTTGGATTGCATTGCCTGAATGCTTTTAAATGGAAACTGAATGAGGATTGTGAGGAGATGCCAAGCTAGATCTAATCTGGAACGCTAAAGAACATTAGACTGAAGGAGGAATAAAACATAGGATTAAGGAGGAGGATAAGACCTAATGACATGCCGTTAAACTGAGCTAAAGTGCATATGCAAAGCATGTCAATATATGGAAAACTAAGTGGGTCATGATTAAAATTATATTTGTTTGAGTTAGAGGAGGCTTAGCTGGAGAATTTAATGTGTTTTATGTACGTTATGTAAAAGTTGTCATTAAAAAACGTTATAGTCAAACATTTCTGATATCACATATCAGTACCGATACTGGCCAATAATATCAGATATTTCTACCACACACAAACAATGGATTTAAGTGCCTCCAAATAAATAACATTGTTGACTACTTGGGTTTTTCTTCCATCAGAACGTGGTGTGCTGTTCAGACAGTTTACCTCCACTTTCCTCTGGGAAACCTCGGATTTGAACTTGCCGTTTCGTTTTCTTCTTTAAATTGAGACAGTGTTAACTAAATACAGCATTGAAGCTCGTTGGAGCACCACTAATTTTGCACTTGCAACTGAGTTATGATAATAATACGTATTCTATTACAATAGGCATGTCTTAATTGTGAAAATGAAATCAGATGTAAGTACAAACTGTTTAAAAAAGGAAAATAGCATATTCTATACATTTTGCAGCATAAAAAATCAGTTTCATTATGAATCCTGTCAAATCAGAGATTAATTATGTTCCACTTGACATTCCATATAGAGAACAGCTACAAAGGGTATCAAAGAAAAGTAAGATGTAAGAAAAAAAACAGGGTGTGCCCTGAGAAAGTACTGAAATGGCTCTCATAGGCTCACTATTACTTAACTCAGAAAGTTTTTCAAGGTCCTCTGCAAATCTGTTTCGAAGTCATCAGGCACAGATGGTTCTACCTCTGCTCATCAGGAGCTAAAGAGGAGGAGGAGCAGGACAGGAGAACACTACATAACTGAAATAGAAATCTGAATTGGAAGCAAGGATACAGATCAAAATGTAATCCTGCTTATAGCTCGATCAAGCCAAGAAAAGAGAGAAACACGAGCACGATAGAGATTATGTGATACCTTAGCCTATCTTTACAATTAGTTTCCTACAGGCTCAGCACACTCTAAAATCACATTGAACAACTTGTCTAACAAGGTCAAGGAAAAGATGATTTAAGCCACTACTATATTTATGTGCAGCTTGCTGCAATTTGTCTCTGTCTCTCTGTGTTTTTGCAACATCTGGCACCCCAAGATTTAGGTTAGACAGGTAATTAGTGGCACGTATTTGTCCTAAAGACAGGTGTATTTTCGTTTAAGAAACACTCCATCACTCCTCCAGATGAGAGACTATAACATAGCACCTGATGTGCAGAAGGTCTATACATCACATACATACATTCCGAAGAGTGTTCAAGTTTATCCTTTTGTTTCTTTCAAATATTTTCAAATAATTTTATACATTTTGAGTAAATTTGTTAATGTGAAAGACTATTATAAAGCCAACCTGGTATTGTGGCTTGCCCCCAGTGCACTAGCAAAGCCCTGCTTGCATCACTGTAAACATCCCTTGCATGTTTGCTAGGTTTGGCACTGAAAGTCCAAAAAATGTTTTTGCTCATGAGAGAGGCATTACTCTGTGTTAACAGCATCATACGGGATTAAATATCTAACATCAATGTCCCCTCTAAATACATTTTCTCTCTGTCTCTAGAAGCCAAGAATGTTTTTTTTTTTTACTTTAAAGGTTCAATTCAGAAAGTAAAAACAATTTCACTTATCTTATTTACTGCAAGTATGTGTTTTCCAATTAAATATATTAAAAACTCATTTGTGTCCTCTGCTCGCCAGTCATTCCTGTCTTTGTGATTCCTGTAGCACAGCAGCCTTCGCTCTCATCATCTGCCCATTCTTTGCATGTTTTTTTTTCTCTTTAACTTTCTTTTTCCCCTCCAAGTCCACATGATGTAGTATAGTCTTTTAAAATGGAAATCCACTTCATCATGCTCACTTGGCTCATGGTTCTAATAAATCAAGGGCCGTCCACCATTGCTGCTCTTCTCTGAAAAACAAACTGGCCCTAGATGGATCTCCTCAGCTGCTTCTAATGGTGGTGACATTCGTAGACACACATTTACTCACATGACTGCAGGAAAAAAAACTGTGCAAACAATCCCAATGTCTTTGTGTGCAAGGATATAGTAAAAAAAAATTTAAAATTTCACTGATTTAAAGCTTTTTTTGTGCCATACATTAAGCAGCACAAATTACAGCTTTTTATAAAACAGAAGAAATAAGACCACTCTGATTTCCCCAACTGTGTTATCGTCATCCTTTTTTAAATAGTGGTACAAAATCCTGCCAGGAAATTAGTCTGCATGTGAGCATACAAATGCAGATGGTCTGTGACTGTCTTATTTAAACATGCATGATACACGTGCACATGCATTTACTGACATGTATGCTCATATTCACTGTGTTGTTTGTTTTTGTTTCTGTGTTTAATGGAAGTATCTCTGAACCACATCCAACTCTTCCGCTTTTGTACGTCCTTAAAAAAAGCTGCTGAATTCTTCAGCTTTTTCTTTAAAACAGTTTGGAATTTCAGTCTTATTCAGTAAAGATTCTTTAATGATTTGTAGTTCCATGTAAAATGTCTCAGTGCATGAAGTTTCCTGGTTATCACTCTGTAAGTCTGACATTGCACCATTATATTTAATTCACAATACAATAAAATATCCAGAGTAGCAAACAGGTAGCAATGAATTATTTGCACACTTGCGAAGAAAAAATGGCAATCAGAGCTGTTTACCCTTGAATAAAACTAATTTTTCCAACAAAGCATTAATTACATTCCTCTATTTTACATATCGTTATTCATAACAACTCTTCCATCATTGTCTTCATTACACTGTCCACACTGTTTGCATGATAAAATTCTTGTCAACTTGCTTAGTTTGTTGTTTTGCACATAACCTTATAAAAATAGTCATAAAATTAATCTCCGAGTGCTGTATTAAAATCCTCGCTTACATGCTGTTATAGGTTATTATGAGGTGTTAAAGGTCATTACAGTAATCCTTATGATATCATTTGTCAATTCATTTTGTCTAAATTTTCAATACATTTTACATCCTCAGAGTAGTAGGGGATTTAATGCCAGCGTCTTCTTTCTGGAGATATTTTTCATGACTGACATCAAACTGACAAATTTGCTGTCCTGCACAAACCAATACCTTCTGTAGTCACTTTATCCACAGAAATATATTCCATCTCATTTAATTGTAAGTGGAAAACAATGAGATCAATTGTGATTCAACTCATTCCTCTGAATGGAATTATCTGCACACAAAAAGAAATTCAAAGTGTCTCTGCTGTATGGGCTCAATAAAAATATTCTGATCCTAGTTACTGAAACTGAATATGTATGAACAGCTCAAATATGCTGAATTTATTTTGAATATTTAATGAGATATAAAATATAAGTCTATTTCAGCAACTAATAAAATCAGTCTTGTATGAATGTGCCACAGATTGAAAATGAATGGTGAGAGAGGGCAATACAAGAGGGAAGAGGGGGGGAGGAGGAGAAGGGAGGGGATATGAGGAAGAAAAACAAAGGATGTCAGACCTTCATCAACATGCTATAAATGAGTGGCACAGCCATATTTCCAGTATCAAGCTTAGTCAAAATACCAATGTGCAAATCTCTATCGCTCCATATTCTTTCACCAACCTCCTCCTCCTCCTCATCTCCCTCTATCTCTGTGTGTCCAATCACATGGCAGTCCTCAATAAAACAAAATTAACTGATTAGACATTTTAATCTCAGTTGTCTTTGACCTTGTAGAATATATTACTGATGTCTACATAACTGGGAGCAGTTAGTGCAGCGAGCAGCTGCTTTTCTTAAAGACAAAATGCCCTTTTTTAAAGCGGCGCCAGACACACGAGCCAACAGGTTGGGGGGCAGAAAACACCCTCCTCTGCTTCTGAATCATCACCATCATCCTTTAACTCCCCATTGCAAACACACATACTTCACCAGACATAGACACTTACTCTGTCCTCCCCTTCGCTGCAGGCAGCCGGAGGGGAAAGGGTTAAGGCGGAATGCATTAACAAAAGAAAATTATAGCGTAAACAGTTCATAAAATCTCACAGCCCCTGATGTTGGGGCTAGATCATTAAATTTCTGCAACAATTAGACCTTTTCTCACGGCAGCAAATTGGAGCCGTTGCCATGGCAAATCCGAGCCCTTAAGTCATATATCTTTGATTGCGGAAAGGTCAGGCGCAGACAGCCTAATAACTCAGGGAGCTGTTTGACAGATTTCATCCAAGCATGATCACATAACAGAGCCAAACTATGTCAGCAGTTGTTAAAAGCAAGGGAGGGGTCAGCAGGAAGGTTGGGGTTATGGAATGTTTCAGCTCGACTGAGCCCAGCCTGATAATGTTCATGACTGACTTTAAATCCACTGGAATAATAATAATAATAAAAAGAAAAAGAAGAAAAAGCTGATTTCTTTAACTGAAGATCAGTGGAGGTTGTTTTTTTCTTTTCTTTTCACTTCACTGGAGCCAAAATATTCTATAAAGGGGTTGATGTTAGGGACGGTTGACTAAATGCCTACATGATGTGAGAAATATCTCCTAAAAATAAAGCAGAGGGGAAAGAAGAAGGAAAGAAAAACAGATTAAGCAAGAAGGAAGAAAACAACACAATGCTTAGGAGTGACTGGCAGTGTTTTCAGACACCAATAATAAGCATGATTTATTTCTCATTCAGACACATATGTTGTGGGAATTGAGATAGACGTGCACTTTTAGTTGAGAGGGTGCATTAGAAATCCCTGTCATCAACTCATTTCATAACATTGATGTACTTAACTTTAGATAACAACCAACTTCTTCTGACTGATAAGACTACATGTTTTATAGTGCTGTGTTGTTTATACACCCCCTTTCTACCCCTCCTTCATCCTTCTCTCAGAAGGCAGTGCTGGCATTTCAACTGTATAGCCCCGAAGGCCCCGGCTGAGAAACAAGTGCTAATACCACCCCCTGCTGGACAAAACATGCAAACGTCCCATGCTCTGTGAGAACAGAGGTATAAGAAGGGAGAAAACAGGGGAAATGTTTTGTTCACATTTAAGAAAATCTAACGAGACAGTGGAACTAAAACTCTTGCTTAGCGTATATTGCATGAAGTTGATATTCACTTTACTAAGGTTTGATAGTATGATGAAGGGCCAAGCAGGTCGAACTGATTTACTCAAAATGGAACACAGTTCCACATCCTCACACTGCTTTTGCATCATGTATATGCTCTACTGTGTTGTTAAATGCCTCAAAATTTCAAATCTTAAAATTGGTATTTTGAAGTGTTGATCAGGAATAGAAATACATTGAATTTTTCTGCTTATTGTACTCAACTACCCAGGTTTCAGCCCAGATGTGGCTTGGCCGTTTTAACGTATCAGCCAGTTCGTCTCCTCTAAATCTTAAATGTTTATCTGGGTTTACATTGTTTTAAGATGCAATCTTTTTATCAGTAGCGTGTGACATTAGTATTAAGCTGGTTTGGGTCGCCTGGCTGGTCTGCGATGAACACCAGCTGATCAACGATGTGTCACATCCATCAGATGCTTCTGATTAAGGGTGCCGACATAATAGAAATCTATAAGAAATCTATAATCCATTCTCCTATTATAATGTAGGCCGATTTTTGATGCAATTATTATCTTAATTTAAATAACAAACAGTACCTCACTGGGCAGTTACATATTTCAGTCATTAACAAATGAAAATTGGAATGTATTCAAAGATATCATCAAGAAATCATATCAACTGAACTAAACACAAGAGGACACAACAGTAAAGCAGAAACATGCTTGGTGCCGTTCCTGATTACAGCAAACTTCCTAGTCTGCACACACACACACATACACCTGTATGCATGTGGTAATGCAAAAGTGTTGCAAGGGAATGCAAACGTTTTTTTTAAAAAGCCATGTTTTCCAGTGGGTGTTTAGCAGAAGTCTGGAACCCTGAGAATGGAGGTGCTTATTTAAATCCATTTGTGTGTTTCTTTGAGCACGTTTACATGAGACTTTTAATTCCGAATAAAAGCCAATTCTGCTTTAAACATATGAAAATCAACCAGTAAACAGCTAATTCCGAATGAAAATGACAATGTGGAATCTAACTTAATTCTGTTGTGTTGGTTGTAGATGGGCCCTGAGATGGACCGTGTTTGTTCTGGACTCTGTGATAACCTCTGAAAAATATTGCACTTTATAGCCTACTCCACTACTTATATTATTTACATTTCTGGTTACATAGTTCAAACGCTTCCTGTTTGGTGGAAACCATATACCACCAAAATGATGATTTAATGCTAATAATGTGTTAAACTGAAAGAGTCTTCTTTAGAGAGGGGGATTTCTTACTTAACTGTAAGCCCCGCCCCTAAAAGTTTCTCCCAGTGAAAAACACTTGACATGCATGTGAAAACCATAGACTATTTAGAAGATGGACAGATCTTCTGAACCATCACTTGCAGGTCTCTAAAGACCTTGGTAGGCGGTTCTCGCCTTCACTATGGGTAGACTGGAGAGGGGGGCTGTGAGTGTGAGGGTGAATGAGTGACACTGATCAAACTTTGAGCTGCCTGAAGCTAATCGTCAAACAGAGGTAGACAGGCCAAAGCGCATATATTGCCAGCAAAAACAGGGCCTGTGCTACACTTTGCCTTCTTGCCATCGACTGTTAGAGACCTTTCAATCAAAAGGACACACTCCTCATAATGACAAATTTCAAGATCAAGTAACATCTGAATGGAGACGTTATTAAAAAAATTCACCCCTTCACAGTTTTCATGAAGGTAAACTAAAAGGATTTTTTGTACCAGGCTGTAAACGTGTGTATATCTGCTGTAAGGTTGGTCTTTGTAACATGTTGTGTTCAGCAGTCCCTAGTGGACAAGGGAAGAACTGCAATTTTCCACCTCCAAATTGGCTTCACTTTTGTCAAAAAAAGTTTACCGCTTTGTGAAAACTCGTACATCTCCGACTTATACAGGATTCTCCAGGAAACCCACATCTTCCAATGTATATACAGTTTCGGTTTCAATAAACGGCTGCTTCTCAGGTAAGTTACATTTCTTAACTTAAGTCCCAGTTTTCCTCTTGGTGGCCATGCTGTTCTGTTTAGAAGATCTGTTATACAGGCTATAGTGGAGACGCTGTTGTTGCTAACTAACACTCCTCATTTAGAAATTGGCAGAGAGAAACCGTCACAGCAAGTTTAGAAACAAGTTAGCATAAACAATTTCCACCATTTAAAAAGGCCTGAACACGTACATGTGCACAATCAATGAGTATTTTTTTCAATTTAACATTTCCTCTTTTACCACATTATATAAGTCATATATTATATAAATATATGATTTTGATACTCGTGTACTACAAGTGAAAATTAAAGGTCATGACCTGAGGATGCATCCTGTCCTGACTATCATTGGTCCTGACGTCAACGGGCTGGTTCAAAGTTTCTACACCAGAGGCCTTACAACGCAGGTGGATTTTTGCTTATACTTAAGGAATTAGTCCTGACTTTTCTTTACTACAAAGCTGACTTACTTTCAATTCATAATAACTAGTCTATGAAAAAAAGATTGCATTGAATCTTGACTTCAATCCAGTCTCCCATCCTGATCAAGCATGAAGCGACAGTGGGAAAGAAAACAGCTTAGTAAATCAGCTTAATGCTATCCTTTTAATGCCAATAACATATGACACAGATAAAGCATTCCCGGAAAAGTTTGTGCTTTAATACAGTGATCGGAGTGCTGTCAGTTTATATCATCCTATATTTAATATTGGATTATCTGACAAGCTTCCACAGTAACAGCATTCCACATTAAATTTTCTGCCAGCATTCATTCCTGGCTTTTCTTTTAGCAACGGTGCTGCTTTTAGCCCAAATTATATTTTTAAGTTGCTCGTATTTTGGAGGAAATAATAGTCTGCTCCTCCATGCTAAAATGCACTGCTCTGGGTGTGTCTATGTTTGCAATTGGTCACAACTTCCAAGCACCACCTCTTTTATGTGAACACACAGTTATCTTCAGTGGAAAGGTCTGTGTTGAGTAAGTAAGTTGATAACCAGCTTCGTAGTATAGCTTATACAAGTTCCTCAAAGTTTGGCTAGGTCATTCCAGAGAATCTAGATAAGTTCAGGCTGTATTAATCACACTTTGTAGTACATGCCTCAGGTGGAGCTTTGTGATTGACCATGTGCGTCTTTAAATTATTGTACTGTGTCTATTCAAGGATTGGGAAATAGAAAGATTGGACACCATTCCAATATCTACCATCTGCCACAACCAGCTTCAAATAGGACATTGTCTGCTAACTCCATTATAGCCTTTCATAGACCTTGGCTTTAAACTGATATTGTTTAGCCACCAAAAAGAAAATAGGGGGTATGTATGTATGGGTTGATATGGAGGATAAAAGCCCCGCCCCCGGTAGGGAGGAGTCAGCTCCCTACCTGTTTATAAGGGTAGGTAGCCATGTGTCATGGGCTACATTTTCTTTAGGTTGAGCCTTGGAGGGATCCAGGTAATTTAAGCCATTGTTGGTGTTTCTCCCTCAAAGATATGTTTGCTGTTAATGTAATTTGGTTGATTCCCTACCTTTCCAGATGATGCACCAGACTGTTGTTTTGCCTGCCTCTGTAAACTGTCATCAACAATCCATATTAAGGGGGAATAGATTGCCTCATCTTCAACAGACTTCTGCAGTCCTTGTAAAAATACACACCCTTTTTTCATATTCTCAAAACATTGTCCTGATAAGCTGGACCAGCTGATATTTACCCGGTTGTATTTATTTTCTTTCGTTTTAGGCAGTGGGACAACTCGTGGGATCCTCACCACTTGCATGCTGTGTGGTAGGCTTGGCACAGGTTGTCACTTTTAGTTGTTGCCTTGGTGTGCAGTGTGTTTGTGTGTGGCCGTGTGGA
>JBAMHX010000001.1:33475521-33487957 GCA_037177515.1 Pseudomugil tenellus
AGTTCTGAAGGCAAAAGGGGGTCCAACCCGTTACTAGCATGGTGTACCTAATAAAGTGGCCGGTGAGTGTATATATACAATTATACTCCACTGTGTATGTTAACTGGGAAAATGGGAACTAATGAGCTAGGAACATCTGATAGATGTCCTGGTCAACTGGATAGTTAACACTTTGTGAGTTTCAATGTATGAAAGTAGAGACAGGGGACCTGTCATCAGGATGGGCCTTTTTCAAAGTCTCCATAATTCATTCACCTTCCAGAAGATGCAGTCAAATTGTCTATGGCTGGCCTGGACCAGAGTCCCTGGTGGTAGTTGGAAGTAACTTTGGGAGCAATTTGTGGACTCTAGCAGTAAGGAAAAATATCAAGCTGAAGGAAGACTTTTGGGCTGGGTTGTCTCAGAGATCAACATCCTGTTATTTTCTTACTGCTACTGGAAATTGATCAACTAGAAAATTCTTGTGTAATACATGTGTGTTATACCTTTTGTCAAAATGAAGATTTAAGTAAAACCAAAACAGTTAGTTTATTATATGTTACAAGCCAGAGATGTTGACAAGTCCTTGTTTGAAACCCCAAGGTAAGTCTCAAGTCATTTTTATTTGGAATAAAAATTTGCCAATCCAAAGACTACATCATATCCAAGGAATTTAATATCCATACTCATTCATCTACCAACATTTAGTAACAGCTCGGACCATTACCTTAAACTTACTAACAGTCTGTCCCTCGCCTATGAACAACTTCAAACCGGTACATGAACATGGAAATGTACTCAGATAAGCAACGCTCTGAACATAACTTATCCATTACTTTGTAGTTTACACTTATTCATGTTGAACTTTTCACAAATTTAATTGCAAAAAAACCCTTAATATTTAACAAACCCTATGACATCGGAACCGATGGCTAGGGGTATAATCCCTGAATTTCCCCAATCCTCCTATTGCCCAATCCTCAAATAGACACAATTCAATACAGCCACAGGCAGATATCCTTCGTGTGAGTGTGATAACTCAAACTATTTTTACAATTAGATTTTGGGAATCAGTATACCTGTTTAGGTCCCCAAGGACGACCTGGGTCGAATTTCAGGATTGAGGATTTATGGTTTCCCCACCAGCTGGTGCTTTATGCAAAAAAAAAAAAAAATCAGATTTTTGACTATATCTATGGAACTATTTGTCTCGAATCAAGTGCAAATGAAAGGTCAATTATACATTTTCTACTACAAATGAACATCTGAATCTTTTCCAATATAAATGATAAAAGGGACTATTGGGTAACCTAGTTTAAGGAACACAATTATGGTGTAAATATTTACCAAAACTGAAACAACAGTCGTTTACTCACAGCAACATCTGTACCGGGACCAGGGAGGGGATGGAGCTTGTGCAACGAGAATAGTAATTGTGTTAGCGTCTTGTGCATGTTGAGTTCCCAGATGCAATAGAATCTGGGAACATGTATATGTGCCAGCACATGAAAAATTTTATATGGCAACTTGTGTATAAAAGCAAGTTCATACTGAATAAAATCAGAATCCAGTTTAGAGCTGACAACACCCCGAAGAAAGGTCTGTTGTTGACAAGTTGAATGATCAGACACCTCCAAGCACACTAATGGCTTCATCTATTCCTGACATGAGAGAAAAGCAATATCAGTGAGACATGACCAACCTCTAACTGGTTCCTCCAGTCTTTACCTTTCTTTACCATAACTGGAACATTATTTGGCTCCTTCTAGGTCGCCACCCCTTGGGGTTCTGGAGAACTGTTTCCTTTACCTGGCAACTAAAATAGAGTTTGGCTAATTTTAACATTATGTTCACAACAACCTAAACAGTAATCTGGTTTAGGCTGAACAGAGGCAAACTGACATAACTGCAGCTTTCTGTTCGGCTGATAGTCTATGTAAGAAGAGAAAATGGAGATGATCTTGGACTGGTTAGCAGTTAACATGGAGAATTGACGTTGGACATCTGCATCAACAGCTGAGACAGCTGTTGTGATATATTGGTATTGACTTTCTGATGTACAGAACCCAAGTGCTACTTTATTTGCAGTTTTACCGGCGTCCTGATCTTCATCTGTGAGCATAAGAAGGAGGACCTCAGCAAAGGAAAGTGGCCGCAACTTTATCTGCTTAAGCTGGAGCTCAGCAATCAAGATGTTATCCAAGCATCTCTGACAAAACTGGTTTAGCAGGTGCAGATTAATGTCAACCTCTACAACTTGTAGTGGATTGTCCCTTTCCTTTATTTTTACAGTACTGGGATGAACAGAGACATTCCTTTTGGAATTGTGTGGTTCATAACAGAATTTTTAGAGAAACACTTTGGATATTATCTGAGCCCTGGAGACTGACCAGAAGACTTTTTTTTATTGCAGACCTTCCATGGGACTAATTCTTGAGATGTGAACCTCTGAACTAAAAAACTGTATTTTTTCAACGTTCTATAAACAGTCTTACAGCACAAGGTATCTCCCCACAGGAGACAATCAGACAGTGAATAGATTTTTGTCATAACAGAAGAGCCAATACATGTCTGTTAACCACATCTAGAGAAGTTTATTCTGCAGAGTCTTAGGTTTGTTTCATACAACTATATTTACCAAACTGAATAAACTTTACATTTGACGGTTTGAGCCTCAGATCACATGATGTTACATTTCAATTATTTGTTTTAGTTTTTATAATTGAGCTTAATTTCAACTTCCATCTTAATGGAATGTTTTGCTGTAGGCTTTATGTTAAAATGTCTTTCACATTTATAGTTTTTACTAATGATAGATGAACAGTGAACCAGAGAGAAAAGTTAGGGTAAAAGATCATGCTGGAACTTTGTGTGCCTGGTCATGAACAGCAGTTTCTGGCTGAGAAACCTAGACGATGAAGTTTCCTCTTTTTTAGTAAGTTTAAGTTGATAATCATACTTACACATTCCTGTGTTTATGTTTGTTTTGTCTTATTTGTTTTGTTTTTATTTTATTTTTTTATCCTGATATTAGTATTTTCTTACATATATAGATTTTAGATTAGATAAACAAATAATCACATTTATTACCCGGTCGTAATGATGGAGAGCCGGAGCCAAAAGGAAGTTAACAGGATTTATTATAAGATAAGGAGGGATGAACGAAAACCTGTAGGGAAGGTGGAGGAGTCGAGGAGGGTTGCAGGGACGGGAGCAAGAAGGCAGGATGTGGGGTATCCAGAACAGGGAAGGTATAGGAGCAGCAGGAACAACCATGTGTTGTCATGACAACATTCATTCAATGTCCGACAAAGGAATGACTGTGAGCTGAGGGTTCAGGAACAGGTGATCAGGGGTAATGAATCTGGTGGCAGGTGACAGTGATTGGGCTGATAAGAGTCCGGAGCAGGGCATGACAGTCGTCTGAATTTTCTTGGGTCATGATTTAGGTAAATTCAAACAAGGACTTAAACAATAGCGTTTGAGACAGATTATAACGGCTCTGCGATGGACTGGTGTCCTCTCCAGGGCTGCCTCTTGCCCTATGTCAGTTGGGATTGGCTCCAGCCCCCCCGTGACCCCATTCAGGAATAGGTGGTAGATAATGGATGGATAAATGGATGGACATATCACTTTCTTTGGTACAGAAACAAAAGTCCATATACATAAAAAAGACACAATTAGTCCATGAAGCTGTTATGCAGTTTGATTAAATTGATTAATTATTTATTCATTGATTAAGTTATTAACTCCATATATGACATCATAGATTACCTTATGCCTTCAGCTTAACACAATAATGTAGAAAATAAGTTTTTGCAGCAGCAGAGGAAGTTGACAGCTGGGCATCCCTTTGTTCCAACTTGGCATCACTACCACTATATTCTCTTCAATTGTGCAGATGACTGACAACTATATCACTAGGAAAGTTAATTCACATAACTCAAGTTGATGGATAAAAGCTTTTGTCATACAATCTAATTCTGCAATTAGGCTCCAATTCCTTCCCTCCTTGTTCAAGCATGTTTGTTAATTAATTAATTAAATTAACCTACTGGTCAAAGTAGTGGAATAAATTCCCTCAGACTAGTTTGTACAAATACAATGTAAAGTGGCAAAAAGGGGTCATAAACCCCAATATAGCAGGTATCCTGTTGCCATGGTCCTCTCCATACTTAGTATGGTTTGGACCCTAATAATAATTTATTTGATTTCTATAGTGCAATTAAAAGTCACCCAAAGCTCTTTAAATTAAATCCATCTTTCATTCACTTCTAATTCACACTTGGTGATGGTAAACTACACGTGTAGCCACAGCTGCCCTGGAGCATACTGATAAAAACACAGCAGTTAGTGCATGCCAGTAGGCTCTTCAACCAACACAATTCATTCACAATCATACACCAGTGATGGCAACACTTGATGTGAAGGTGAATCTTCTTGTCCAGGAACACGACGACAGATTGACAATCTCCTCCTGAGCCACACGCTTAAACAAGCTTATGTCAGTTACTCCTGTACACAATATGGTATCTAGAGGGAATAGGTGAAATGTGTCTGTCTGGGCCAGTGTAAAGACGTGTAAAGAAGCTAGCTGTAGCACAAATAGTTTGACACATTTGTTTTTAAAAGGTAATGAGCCACGACATGTTTTGTAGAGAACCCCCCCCCCCCCCCCCCACAGACACACACATACACAAAACGCACATTCCCCACCCCCACCAGCGATTTAAAAAAAAGACTAGCAACATATCCAGCAACTTTTCACAGTATTATTGGAAACATTTGGAGAGTGATGTGAAGGCATGTATCTTTTATTCTACTCAAGGAGCAGAAGATGCTGCCACAGGCCCATCCCCTGTCCAGAAGCACCTTCAGAACCAAATTCCCACTGGCTGATTCCACACTGGTTGCCCATCTAATAGTACTGCCAATTAATGTGGATGAAAACAGTAAAAAAAGTTAAAAGCACTGTAACATGTTACACACATTGCACACAACTACTATTGACCCTTTGCACGCCGCGTAAAACTTTACAGAGACACGCCTTCATCGCCATGACGGGGGGGCGGAAGTATATAATCCTGACCGAAGAAAACCTGACCTTTAAACCTTTTTATCTGTTTTTGCAAAAATGGTCACATCTTGTTGGGCGGTGGGGTGCACAAACAGGCAAGGGTATAAGCCTGGCGTCGCTTTTATCGCATACCTGTAAATGCTGAAAAAAGACGGAGGTGGATAACAGCAATAAATCGTAAAGACTGGCAGCCCAACAAGTATTCACAGATTTGCAGCGTGCATTTTCTACACGATAAAATCACGTTCACACTTACAACTAGTAATGTCATGATGTAGACAGCTAATTATAATGTCTAACATAATTATCTAGCGCGGTAGAATTGGTATTTTGCCTAATATTTCAGGAACCAGACAACGAAACATAATGCTAGATTGCTAAAGTTAGCACAATGTTTGGGTGATCTGTGAAATTCTAGCCTTTCCAAAAGGTTTTTAATTCCAACCCTTAGGTGCGATATGTTTTTCAGGGTACTTTGGCTGGTAACTCCACCATAATACATTAATTATTATTGTCCTTTTGTGATTAAAAATGTGTAAATTATTTTAGCGGACTTCCAATTTCTTCTTCTTCTTCAATTTCACCATCATAACAAGCAAAGAAGAATAAATCAAAGCACGTAAAGGGTCGAGACACCGATTGCAAGTCGCAATTGTTTACATCAAGCTTTAATATTGAAGTCTGCTAACATAATTTTAATCACAAAATGTAATTAATATTGAATGAGTCACGCTGGAATTCACATGCAAAAGTCCCCGGAAAAAACGCCGTACGGCTGGATTAAAAACCTACTGGAAAGGCTCAAATTGCCCCGAGTTTAGCTTAGTTCGCCTAGACAGTAAGCTACAGTTAGCAATGTAGCGCATCAGGTTTTGCTGTGAGGTTCTTCAAGATATTCGAAAAAGTGCTGATGCTGTCAGCCCAGTGGAGTTCTACAGGTTATTGGGTAGTAGATTTTCTCTGTTTTTGTGGCTGGGCGCAGGGATCTGGGCTTGTAGCTTGTTACTTTCAGCTGCGAACAAGCTATTCGGTCGAATTACAACTGAAAACAACACAAATTGCTGAGGAACAAATAATCTAACTATTTTATTTCTTATGATAATTGAAAACCAGGAACGTAATTGAAATTTGAATAACATTTAGATTGCAGAGGACCAGCATACAATGTCTTACGTTTGCTGTAAGAACTGGTAAGCGTCTAGATTTTGTAGGCTTTTAAATCAGCACCCGTGTATGGGGATACTCCATTTACCACATAGTGATAAAGATCGTGTGGACTGAAGTTGGGCAGAGACGGAGATTTAGTTAAATCGGTTAATGAAGTAGGAGGCAGAAGGTAAGGGTCTGTCTGTAGCCCTGCTAGTGCTAACTTTTAAAATAGAGCTCTTTGTGAGCTCCTACCAGATGAGCTACATCTACCGACAGCTGGACAACATTTAAATCACGTGAGGTGCTCATGGCTAAGGGTAAAAAAAAAATCTCAGTGGCTAGATTCGTACGCTTGTACACAACTCTTCCCGGTCCTCAGCAATAGTAAATTATAGTGAAGACTGCTCCCTTCTGCCTACCATCATGGCATAGTCACGTGGTTATGGTCACGTGTCTGCAAAGGGTCAATAGGAGAGGAGAATGAGAATTGTGACATATACAGCAACAGCATCAAGATGGTCACGAAAATGGTTCTGGACAGTCTCCAATTTGTGAGCATGGATTGGCCACACTCAATGCTTGTAACAAGTCTTATTGTGGATCTTTATATGGTTGTAAACATGTTCTGTCCCGCCAAAATACGTCTTCTTGTGACAGAAACTTTAAGCAGATTGTTTAACAATGTGGTTATGTGCTCTTTCCAGTCAAGTGATAAAAGAGTCTCCAACATTTAACTCTATACTGAATGTCAGTTGTCAGATTAGTTTAATGACACCTGGTTGACTAATGATCTACTCTGCTAGTAATCTGTAGAACTGTTCTCAGGGATGTTTTCCTGCAAGATGAATGGATCCAGTTATTTTTTGTAACATCATTTCCAGTTAACTAGTGGGCTAATAAGGCATTTATACAGTCACTTTCCTTTAGAATCACTACTTAGCCTAATATTCCTGTTTTTGGTGCGTAGGATTGAGCCACAGTGACCATGTTGCCACAGAAAGGTCATAGTCATGGTTGAAGCTGTGAATCTCCTTGATGTGAGTTGAAATTTTTAACTAAACTAAAGCCCTTTATCTCTCCACTAATAACTCTCTTTAATAAAACCCACTATTTATCCTGGTCATCATTGTGGGGCCAAGAAAACATGAAAAAGAACCAGTAGAAACTATCTACAAAATTGCTGTAGTATGGTTTTTTTCCTTCCGTATATTGTAATTCACCACATCGCACACAGTAATTTACTCTTTGGTGCTGCTTTGTATTGTGACTGACATGCAATTATGCCTAATAAGTTGAGATTAGTTTCAATTGTGTGTTCTTTAAAGTGCACACAATTTTCAATCACCTAGTGAGCTTCAAAAAGGTTTCTTCTTAAGTAGCTGAATCATCAAATTAGTTGACATGGTTCATACTATGTGCTGAAAAATCTAATCTGAAAGATGTAATACTTCAGTCTGCTGAGTTACATGTGCTTTGATAGATGATGGTCATAAGTTGTAAATTAGAGTTAGCTGATCAGAACGTGAGGAACCTCTTTCCAACAGGAATATGTAGAGTGGGGTGAAAAAGATCAAAGAGGAACTTGTGGAAGAGTATGAGAATGAGCAGAAAGCTCATCCGTTTTTGGGGTCATTGACTCAGGTTTGCCAGCCCTCTCACTGCTCGGTGAAACAACAGGCTTTGTTGGGCAGACAGGTAATTTGCTGACACTGGTTGTGATATTTGGGGAACATTCACTCACCTGTATCTGCACAGATCCTGTGATGTCATCACCCACTGGAGAGGAACCAATCCTCTCCTTCTCCATGCTCTTCTCGTCCAATTTTTTTAAACGTAACAAGATTGAGGAATCACCTCGGGTGATTCACATGTCAATTTAAGAGGACACAAAAGTCACACATAGTTCACCAGGAGCACTACACCAGTGTGAAGTAAAATTTATTTAAATTATTAAAATTGTATTCTAATTAATCATTTAAATATAAAAATTTTGACATCTGGCTTGATATTTGTAAAAGAGATTCTTGTCTCTGTACAAGTACAACAAGACAACCCTTAGACAACACTGCACTAAGAGCCAGGTCACACAGCGCTTTATGTCTTAATCATGACCGGACAACAAGCACATCCAAAAGTGGTCTCCCATGAAGCAGATGATGTTGTTCACGCTGATGTCGAGTTTAAGATGAGCTACTGTCGATTTGTAAACGTGGCAGGGGCAGGTAAAAATTGAAACAGCGTTGGACGTGATAAAACGTTTTGAACTGTTCAAAATTTGATACAGCGGACAACCATGGTCGGCACACGTGGTAAAGATGTGCAACACAGATGAAACACTTGACAACCCGTGCTCCAGCAGTGATTAAAACTTGGGGAGACATAGCAAGACGCAAAAGTTTAGAGGTCTGTGACAGGCAGAGCACGGTCATTGGAATGGTGTTATGCATTGGTATCACAACAAATAGCATGTGTTTATTGGCTTATCACTGACAAATGTTTTCCACGTATATAGCACTGCCTAAGCCCATTGAACGACTTCTTGAACAAGTTCAAAATGCGACTGATCACTGCCTAATCACTCTTGCATCACTTTTGATTTGCGGCATATAAATACCATAATTTTCTGAGACCTCTGCACTTCCCGTCTAGATGTCAAGGGATGAACATGAACCCTCATCATCATCATGCTACAGCACCAACAGAATCAACTAACACGCGCCCAACATATCCTTGATGAGAGAAGAAGAAGGAGGAACATTTGGGTGCGTGACTGGATTGCAAAGAGACTTAAACTGGGGGATTACAAACGTCTCATGGTCGAAGTGCGTTCAAAGAGGTGTGAATCTATTTTTAGCCTTACACGTGACTGGATGTGGTTAGCCGATATAACAAGAGTAATATTTCGTTACATTGAAAAACATTCTCATTATAACGAGATATGTCTTTTGTTAAAATGAGAAACTGGTCAAATATTTTTTCATGGTTGTGACGGCTAAACATTTCCGTAGGAAGTTGAGTGTTGTTGGACTGGAAAAATGTCCTTAAAGTCTTCCAGAGAGCATATAGTTGTACGATCTATAGCAGGGCCAACAGTGTAATACCCCAATCAGTTACTCTAAGATTGCGAGTCAGAGTTTTTTATAAACAACTCAAGAAGCGAGGTTAGAAGACAATCTTGTCCATTGTTTATGGTGCTCTGAATGCAACCGCTAACTGTTAGCTAACAGTTAAACTAAATACGCCCTGTGTGACTCGTTATAATTAAGAGATCCTGGGTTCTTTGCAGTTATGTTATTGTTAAGTTAATATATTATTATGCCACTTATCTCTACATTTATGGGTATACGATGGAACTTGATCTTGAACTCCTTGTTTTTTTTTTAATTGGCTGTGCAGCCGACCACACAACATGATTTTGGTTTGATGTATATTGATGGAATTTTGATGGAATTTTTTATGCTGTAAGATTTTTATTTAGATACTGGTCAGTTACCATTACTTAACATAAGCAATGCTCATTGCTTATTGCTTATTGCTCATTGGGGGCAGGAGTGGGTCACCTGTAATTGTGGAGTTCTACAATGGCTGTTTCACACTCATTACACCTTTTACAATTACTGCTACCTATCAAGCGACTCCCCAAGAGGCCACCATTAGCACCATGACTCAAATGAAGTGGATAATTATGTCTCTGTTGGATATCATGACACAGATGAGTCAGACAAGGGTGTGGGGGCGTGAAAACAGAAAGGGACAAGAGGAAGAGGGCCACAGAAAATGATGAGACAGACATGTCTGTCTCACACAATTTCACAGATTTGTGTTCCTTAGGTTGTATTCAGAATCTACCGGCCTGCTTTACAGACCACTATAAAGTGAGTCAACATTATACAGTCAACTTTCTCCACGCCAAAGGAGATGACAGAAACATAACAAGAAAGACCAAATTTAGTGTCCAGAGGCTTGATATATTACATAGTATCTCTGTTATCAAGACTCCCTCCTACCAGGTTTGTGTATAGTACGTATTCCTACGTATAATCCTTGACTTGCCAGCTGGCTTGATCCGTGGCAACAACAATGTGGCAGGACTGTACACCACTCTTTACTACACAGGTTTCTTAGGGCAGGGTTCCCCAACCTTTTTTGCATCACGGACTGGAGTGATGCAGGATTTTTTTCACTGAACAGCAGCACTCCAGCTGAATGGAGCCAGCGCACGTGGAACAGGGAGTCGAGAGAGCATGGCGGTGACTACATGTGACCTATTTATAGGTGAGCTTGGTCAGCTGCAAAGACAAAAACCCCACAGTCTTAATGAAAACAAAAGTAGACATAATGGTATGTCAAGAGGCACAGGCCAAAGTTAATTTGGCCAGAATGCAGTGATTTATTAATTATGGATATTTCTGTGCAGCCCAGTACCAAATGAATCATGGACCAGTACCGGTCCCCGGCCCAGCAGTTGGGGACTTCTGTCTTGGAGGACTTCCGGCAAGTTAGTGTGTTGAACAGTTGCTATGGTCAGTAGCAAAATAAAGTACCAACACAAGAAGAAATCAAAGAGCGCAAGACGAAGATCACCAAGATAGAAAAACAAAACAAACTTTTGATCGCGGAAAATTGAAATGTCAGGGAGCAAGTTAAAGACAAGAGGAGGTGGTGTGTAAAAGTTCAGGAAAAGTCCAGGAAACGACAGAAAAAAACAGAAAGCACAAAGGTCTAAAAGAGCTGGTTAAAGGAAATCAACTTGTATTATTTCCTCTGTTACGAAACATACATTGGTCTGACTCAGATTTACACTTCTTGGCCTATCAGTGAGGAGATCACATATTCTTTACTCATGGCACCAACAGATTTGAAGGTTGTGGAATTTTTTTCAACAGTTTCAACAGTAGACAGAGATGGTCACTGGATAATAGCTGTTTTAAAAGTTGAGAATGACTTTTTATCATTATTCAATGCATATGGTCACATAACAAACTCTCAAAAAAGCATATGTTTATTATATAATAAATTGTTTTAGGATTAAAACTACTCTACCCGGAAAATTATATTGTAATGGGAGGTGATTGGAACAGTCACAGTGGATGAATGGGAAGACAGATGCCCCTCCAAATTTACCCCTCCACATCCAAAAATCTCTTTTGCAATCAATTAGTTAGTGATTTTTCTATTACAAATTCAGTTGTAGACAAAGGTAGAAACAAAAATCCATAAAAGACTGTTCACTTGGCATAAACCAAATGGGACTTCTAAATCTAGGATAGACTCTTGGCTTGTTGCAGAGCCGGTAGGTAATTTTGTTGGATTTGTGTTGCTATTTTGTTTTGCTGTATACTTTGTTACATGTCTCAGCAGCTTCCGTGCACTTTTAATTTGTACTGTGTAGAACAATCATGTTCAAGGTCACAACTTGGAGCTGCTGTGGACTGGACTAACGCTGACAGCAGACACATGTAACCGTGCTGATCACTGTACTTTTGCTCTCTGAACAAGCTGAGCTGTAAGGCTGGATGCCATTGGTTAGACTGGCTGGGGTTTTTGAACTTGTTCAGGGTGCCTGTAACATCATAAAGAGGTGTGAGGTTGGACACTGGAAATTGACCATCATTCGGTTTTGGATTTGGAGAGATCAGCTAACAGACACAGGGTTGATAAACACAGACTCTAAACCCAAACAGAGTGCTCTTATCTAATCTGGCTCCCTCTATGGACTTGAAAATTCCCCACTGGAAGAATTGTTCACAGACGCTTTGACCCGCCTCACTCATCCTAAGTGGCTCCCCACTTCCGGACTCTCTCAGGTAAGACTGCACTGTAGTTGGCTGCAACCACCTAGAGGGAGGTGCAGAGAGACCTCCACCCCCATCCCCCATCCTACAATGTGTTCTGTTCTTGTGACTGTCTGATCACTGTGCTTAATTGTTGAGATGTTTTTTTTTTCAAAGCATTGTTTTACTGCTCCCCTACTGGAAGCAGATCAGAAATACTAAGCTATTTTTTCATCTCTTACTACCCACGTGTTGTGTTCTGCCTCTCACCTGCAAAGGCGCACTACTTTAGGCTGGCTGCACCTCAGAATAGTCATTGCCTGTATATGTCTACTGTGTGTTTGGTTTTGGCTGTACTTGAAACTTGAATTTCCCTCCGGGGATTAATAACGTATCTATTATTATTATTATTATTATTATTATTATTATTATTATTATTATTATTATTATTATTATT
>JBAMHX010000001.1:33517868-33532648 GCA_037177515.1 Pseudomugil tenellus
TATTTATCTGTCTTTCCTGTCCCTGTAACCCCAGCGAGTCGAGGCAGAGGGCTGCCTTACCTGAGCCGGGTTCTGCCAGAGGTTTTGCCTCCCTGTTACAAGGGAGTTTTCCTTCTCATTGTCGCCCTGTGTTTGCTCAGGATGGGAGACTGCATCAAATCTTTATCAAAGTCAAGATTCGATGCAATCTTGCTGGTTCCCTATATAAGGCTCTTTTTTTTTAATTGGCCGATCTCTATGAAGAGTCTTGAGACGTCATTGTTGTGAAATGGCGCTATACAAATAAAGTTGAATTGAATTTGCATCAAAGTAACAGAAACAACACGTGCTCATCACACCAAACAGTTTTTACAAAGTGTTTGTGTGGGATTTTTATTTGCTGAACAAAATAGTTAAATCTGCATAATGAAATGGGGTTCATACCTTTTCCATTAGTACCTGCTCTCTCCAGCTTTCCTCAGCTCTACCAGGCTTCAGGGTGTTTCTACTGTTAATATTGCGTACAGAGTAGATATTTTTGCAGTACCCGCTTCATTTTTGTTCCAAGCGGGGAGAGTCGGTCTCAAATCTTGATTAAAGGCTGGAGTAGTTTCTCTCAAAGATTAAATAATCTGTTGAGTCTTCCCATGTTCACCTGGAAGACTGCAGATGTGTATCGAGTCTTATACAAATCAATACTGCGCCAGCTGAGCCAAAGTTTCCCATCCATAAGATGCGGAGAACAGCACTTCTGACACTTGTCTTGTTTGTCTGGCAAATTGTTATTTTGCATGTACATGTTTGTTGTGGTCAGCTCATTTAGTTTCAAACATCAAGGCTGCATGTAGTTGGAAGCAAAGGGACCCTTGCTTACTGGTTAGGATGAAAATAGCTGTGTAGTCATGCAAACCATGAAATACCCAGTAGCCTTCAAAGATGGTCACAGACTGTGGAGCCTAAACAGTGAAAAATGAAGTGCATAACAAAAAGTACTCACCACAACGCAGGGAGCGGAGCACAATGAACAGGAGTCGCATATATGTTGTGAAAGTTGCAATGCAGGAAACCTCTGTTTATAAAGGAAACTTGATGTTCATCCTGATCAAGTGTTGGGATCCACCTGTGTGGACTTGTGTAATCAGAATCAGGACTCCACCCCATCTTTGCAAGAAAGACCAGAGACAACAAAAAGCATGCAGCGTAAAAGCGAGACACTAAGATGATATTCATCTGTTGTTAAAACTCACCTCTGACTCACGATGCTTCTTCTTTGTCATCTCTGTTGTCTCCTCATCCAGATCTTGTAAACACTGATGATAAAAAAATAAGTATGAAGCAATTGAAAGCATGGCACAGTATGCCCTTAGTTTCCACCCATTTGCTTAAGAGACATGTTCATACTGCCCTCTAAGAATCCAGAGGTCCAGATTTTGGTACTTATAATCAGATATGTAAAAGAAATGCCTTGGCGCTAACAACTAGCTCCACCAGGTTGTGGTGGGAGATGCTACAAGAGCGCCAGTCAAAGTAAACGTGAATAAAAATTGTTTAGTTATTTTTATGCTTTTATTTTATCGTTGACGTTCATCACTTTGTTCAGCTGTGTCTGGAGTGAAAGTGCTTTATGAAATGGGGGTGATGAAGAGGGATGGGCATTTTAGCTAGCTAGCTAACTCTGAAATGTTGCAGCACACGCTGCTCTCCAAACGGCACAACCATCAGTCCCTGTTATCGATACGCAGTAACAAATCAAGTTAAACTTAACATACAGTTTATAAACATCCCATCATACACGTTTATAAACTGTCTGTTAAGTTTAGCTTTGTTTGTTACTGCGTATCGATAACAGCGACTAATGCCGTTTGGAGAGCAGCGTCTGCTGCAACATTTCAGTTAGCTAGCTAGCTAAAATGCCCATCCATCTTCATCACCACCATTTCATAAAGCTCTTGTACAGCAGAAACGGTTGAGCAAAGTCGTGAACATCAACGATAAAATAAAAGCATAAAAATAACTAAAAAAGTAAAACTACATCAAAACCAGACAAACACTAAAAGGTTTTTTTGGTTGTACCTCATTTTCCTTTTTCAATTTGCTTGTATGTTTTTGTTGTATATTGTTGATCTAGAGAGATTATGTAAAAAGAAAAAGCATTTTACAGAACACATTTATTTTTATCCTTGTATTTGGATGCTTTTTTCTTTAGACTCAGGAATGAATGAAATAAACTAAAATTAACTTAAAGTGTGCAGATTGGAGAGACTGGTTACAAGATGGTTCTGACAGAGGGTTCTGGATTCTTTCTTTCTTTAGACAATAATGAAATTGTTGGACCAAGTAAAGCTTCGCTTTGGGACGGGAGAGAGAAAAAGCACACTGGCTACTGTCCACTCATCCCACCACAGACAGGATGTGTGTGCCACCTTTCGCCTACCAAATCAATCAGTGGATCATTCCTGGCTTCCCTAGACTACATGCAAAAGTGTCTTCAGTCATACTGAAGCCTAACTTACCTCACATTTGTTGATCTGTGAATTTAGGTGTGTAATAGTTAAAATCACTGCAAAACAAGGTGTTGCATGTGTGTGTGAGTGGTTGGATGAATATAATATGTAATGTGAAAGTGCTGTGAATGACAAATGACTAGAAAATTTCTACGTAAAGCTAGTCCAAGTAAGATGAAGCAGAATTACTGTCTTTATGGCACATGTGCATCACTAAATTAAGTTCTGTTTATATTTGTGTATAGTATTTATATAAAATTAACTTTAAACAGACAAGCCAGGACACAAAGTAAAGAAAGAAAGAAAAGGAGCAGACAGAATAGATTGAAAACAAAGAGAAGAGGACGTAATTGAGGAAGTGTGGTGAAAGAATGGACATCAGTTTTCCTGAAACCTGACAGAGCTGTTGAAAGGGAAACACGAGTCCAAATCAGAATTATTAACCAGTAATGAAATATAGCAAGACACGGGCTGTACCCTTGAGCAATACTTCATTTCTAAACGAAGCAAACTGGTTTAAACTGTGTCTGGGACCAGTTTCCACCAGCAGGCCACCCATCTGGCTACTTACCACGGCAACGTCTGCCTTCCTCTTCCTCGGTCGGACTGTGGTTTCTCTGGAAGCTTCGGGAGCGACGGACTTCGGTTCTTTCTCTTCGCTGAAACAAGGCAGAACAAGCTTAAAGCCTAAAGCCTCCGAAGTTCATCTAAAACAACCAGACACGTTTGGAATAAACTTGTTCTTTAGCTCCAAATGACACCAGGCCAGACATTAGCCGGGCTGCTAAAGGCTCCATCAACCCAACCTTGTCTAACATTAATCAAACGGGCCAAACTCACCGTTGTCTTCGCATTATACTCCGAGGGGTTTAATGACACTTTCTGAGCAAACCTGCGTGAGAGAAATGTTTTAAAGTTATGTTTGAAGGTTTATACATTTATAAATACATTTACTCCCAACCCCCACTCTAAACTCCCTCCTTCTGACAAAGCCCCGCTCAGCCTGGCGCGGGTAAACTACTACAGTATGCTATGTTTTAACTAAGAAACAATCTGCAAAACATCCCATTCTATTCAAAACACTTGCACACGTTCACCATGACATATCGCTTAGTCCATATGTATCGTTACGTTGCGTATTTTTAGGAAGACTTCGTTAACCACAGCCTACTAACTTTAGACAGTTATATAAAGACCTCACAGAAAAAAGGGACGTATTTTCTCCCAATGAATTGATTCAAACTAACACGCTGCCAGCACAAGGTTCTTACAAATATTAGTTTATTAGTGAATTAGTGTAGCCTGCCACGAGTTGGTTAGCAACCAGGTCAGCTTTGCTCCGTGTAAATGTTAAATCTGGACTAAGACACGAACGAAGACTAGTAATCTCGTTTCATTCTCTTACCTCAAGTCTCTTGAAGTCCTTGAAGTTTACTCTTTTTCACGACTTAGGTCTATATTAAGTCACTACTCCACTTAAACAGGCTCTTCAGACTCAGAGCTGCTATACGACTCAATTGTCCAGGTTGGCTAGTTCCCTCAGCTCGCGCGCTGTGCAGAATATGAGAGTTTCAGAAGCGACGTCAGGAAGTTTACTTAAATAAGAGCTAAACTTTCCAGCCTCGCCGTCTATTAATGCATTACCTTAACTCAATTCGCCACCGTTTTACGCTTTTCTGACAAAGAGAACACATACATTCGCTTAAAACTCAAAAACAAAGTTTTGTTAAAGAAAAGGAAGAAAAAGGTTTATCAAAACTGAGCCGGTGGGGGCGTGGTTTCTACAGTGACAGCTGCGGGGGGCGGAGCTTTAAAGCAGGAAGAGTCCAGGATACCGCGTGGTTCTGCTGTCAGATGTAAACAAAGCTGTAATCCATGGCAGTACGGCTAAAGTACAAAGCATCAAAGTCAAATTATATTAATTTTCAAGGAGCTTTTTTTATTTCCTAACATCAGTTAAGTATTTCACCTGTTGTCATACTGGCCGCAAGTGGTTTTCACTTAAAAAAGTGTGCTAACTAGCGGATGTTTGATGCGTCATTTCCAGTGTGGGTAGCTTCAGTCACACCTGGTTCAGTCTGTCCGCTCTCCTTTAAAACATCTTAACTCTGTTAAAAACAAGTAACTAGTTTTACATAGTAACTAACATTTAATGTTTTATATAAAAATGTAGACATTCTGGAATAGACTATTTGTTTAGTAAGATTGACCCTTGCTCAGTCACGTGATCCTCATTTCAGAAAAACGGTCTGTGTTTACAGGTCTGTGTCCTGCATGTTTCCACTAAAGAAAAACTAACACGAAAATGAAGTTTCTCGACCTCTTTGGGCGCCTAAAATCCGTCGTGATCGGAATGATCCACGTCAAAGCTTTACCAGGTACATTAACATCATCATATCTCCTCATATATTAAATCTCAGATTTTTTCTTGCAAAGTAAAATGTTTCTGGACAAAATTTTGACAAATATAAGCAATTTCTACTGCAACATATCAACAGTTGTTAAGGTAGAAAGAACAGTAGAGTCCATTACATGAGCACATTATCATATCTAAAGATAGAGGATTGCACAGAGAGCAAGTAAAAAACTGTTAAGTTGGGTTTTTTTTTTTTTGGTTTGTTTTGTTCTTGTTTGTGTGTTTAAGTGTTTTATAAATATATTGGATCTGACTTGAGTGGATAATTTCTTTGTTGTTGCTGGGTAATAAAGCTTGTATGGTTGGAAAACCTGTTTATTTCCTATTAAAGGGAGCGTATCTGTAAGAACAATGCATTTGTGGGCTGAGCTGCATAGTTGAACATGTTGGTTGTGTTCATGAAAAACCTCCGTATCAGTGTCAAACACGTGAACCTATTGGCTGCGTTAGGGTGGAAGTGTTGAGAGGACATGGAGAATGCTATGCTGGTTGGCTAACATTTTTTGGTGGAAGCAGAGTGGTGGCGTGGGGTAGCGGCTCCCTCGCTGGAAAAACAAGGCTTGTCATCATCAGAGAAATTCTTAATAGAGAGATGATATTCTGCCACCAAAGGTGATCTTATAGCTCCACTACGTTGGACCGAGCTCAATCCTCCAGCATGACACTGGTCCCTACAGAGTGGGATTTATCAGAGACCTCCAGAGGATGGAGAACCTGCCTGCAGTAGTGACCCCAACCCCATTGAATTTGTGTGGGATTAACTTGGGCTGCTGTTGGTATTAAAGGGCTCAACACAACAATAGTGGCTGAGTGATGCCAGATGCTGGTTGAAGAATGAGATACAGTCCCACCGCAGTGTGGACAAGCTGCTGATCAGCGTGAGGAGGGGTCAGGTTGTTGTGGGGGTGTATGGGTCTTTCACATGATGCTGAGGCTCATTTTTGTTAAATAAAGAAATGGTAAAACTGCTTATATTTGCTCTTTCACCCAATTCAATAAACAACAGCAAACGGGAGAACAGCAGATTCAACAAGCTAATCATGGGCACGTGCCACATACTCAACTCTGTTGCTCATCCCATAAATGCAGTTTCTTCCAAACATGTCTCCATTTACAAGGGAAATAAACAGATTTTCCAGCTGTATAAGTTTTATTACCAAGAAGCATTTCTACAGCAAAGAAATAATCTGCCGAATGTAATTATAATGTAATTATATCTCCGAACGCAGTGTTGGGGATATTGTAATTTCATTACGACCGCCGCTCGTACCAGATATGCTTTGTGTGAGCGCGATAACTCGAACAATTTGACAATTGGATTTTGATACTAGGTGTACCTGTTTAGGTCCCTAAAGGGACGACCTGTATTGAATTTTACCATTTTAAGATTTACGGTTTTCTCACTAGGTGGCGCTTTATTCGTGAAAAATCTGATTTTTTAAATGTTTTACAAAATGTCTAAACAGTTATGGAGGGATGGTGAAAAGTGGAATAAGGTAGAAATATAAAAATGTATGGTGACCATGTTGTCATTGCTGCTGTAAGACGAGAAACATTCCTATGAGGATAAATAATTTCCTATCAATAGTTTTATATGCCGTCTACCTTTTTGGAGCTGTTATTGGTGAGCTATAAACTACATAAAGTTTTTGGTTATGACAGGTACTCCCTTAGGTTGTCTGAAAATGTCCCAAATCACTGAAGAAGCGTGCTGTGAGGCAGCAGTCCATCGTGATGCAGGAGTTGTAAGTAACTGTTCGCTACTAGTATTCCATGCATACCTGAACGTCAGTGACTGTTGCCTTTGGACGCTTCTTTCAGGATGGTTTGATCATTGAAAACATGCACGATGTGCCTTACTCATTCTGCGTTGGTCCTGAGGTGTGTGCCTGCATGACTGCAGTCTGCACTGCTGTGAGAAGTGTCTGTCCATCTCTGCCGCTTGGAGTCCAAATACTGTCTTCTGCCAACCAACAGGCGCTGGCTGTAGCTCTGGCTTCAGGTATGATCAGTCTGCATCCGTTTACTTCTGTAAGCACAGATTCTGTTTGTTTACCAGTGAAAAACTCATTTCTGTTAAGTCTTCATTGAACTTTTGTATATATTCTGAGGAAAGTTCAGTCAAACTATTCTCCACCTGATGTCTGTATCAGCAGCATGTGATTTACCAGTGGGGATAGTTGGGACACCCCCACCCCTTTCCTTTTTTGAAAAGTTGCACCCATACATCTGTAGCATTGTGATGCATGTTCCAGGCCTGAATTTCATCAGAACGGAAGGTTTCGTCTTTTCTCACGTGGCGGATGAGGGCCTCCTGAACGCCTGTGCTGGGGACTTACTGAGATATCGCAAACACATCGGAGCTGAACATGTCCAGATCTTTACTGACATCAAAAAAAAGCACAGGTGAGATCACCGTCTGTGGAGCTGGATTCATGGAGGAAACTTTAATGTGATAACGGACTCGGATTTAGATGCTGCCCATTAAAAGAGGAAACAATTTATTTCCAAACTAGTAAAAGATGAAAGAAATGAAATGGAGTTTATCGACATGAGGAGATAATTGCATCCCCTACATGGAGATATTATTCATTACTCATCAATAGACAGCTTGAAAAATTCTTTATGTAGAAAGAGAATAAGGATAAAATACACAAATCCCAAATAGGCAGATGTGTCTGATCACAGTACCATTTCTTTTATTGGACTGAATTAATTAACTGATTAAGAAGCACAACAAGAAGATTGCTTTAGATTCCTGCATTCAATGGGACAATCAGGAAAGTTAAACTTACACAACACATGCAGAACTATATGAGTGAGAACAGTTAGAAACACCCACATAAGAAGCATTGAAGGAATACTAATAAAAACTCTAATTCCTAGAAAGGTTGGGACGTTGCTTGAAATATGAATGAAATGATGCAGTGATTTACAGATTTCATCAACCTGTATTTTATTTCCATCAGAAGATAAAGAAGATTTCCAATTTCAGGAAAATATGAGCCGATCAGGTATCTAATGTAGCAACACATCTGTAAAAAGTTAGATCGGAAGCAACAACATGCTGGAAAAGGAGAGAACACAGGGAGAACATGCAAACTCCACACAGATAAGCCACTGCCAGTTCGATCCCCGAACCGGCAACCTGCTTGCTGTGAGGCTACAGTGCCAACCACCTCACCACCATGCAGCCTGCAAGTCAATACCTTTACACATAAAAAAAAAACAACCTAGAATCTGAATTCTATCATATACCCCTAGAAAACCCGATAATTCCCCTACATGTGCACGACTACCACCCTCCAAAATACTCTTCAGGTTGAGCTGCTCCATCCCCGTCTCCTTTCATTTTTCCTGCAGGATTTCTCTGCACACATTATATCCCCTACACTTCATAATCACATGTTCTACGGTCTCTTCTTCCTCCTGACACCCCTCACACAGCCCTGTTCTATGTTTACCAATTAAATGCAAAGTTTTGTTAAGACTATGCCCAATCCTTATCCTAGTAAATACAGTTTCTTCCCTTCTATGCCCTCCATGCAATCTACTCCCTCCCACCTCCTTTTTTTATCTGGTATAAGTGTCGCCCTTTGATTCCTGCATTACATGCCTCCACACCATACTTTTCACCTCAGATTTGCTTCTCTTCACCCTCATCTCAACTGTATTTTCCAGGGATCCCACAATGTGCTGGTACCCATAAAAACTGCACTTTGTTCCCCTGATGATGAATTCTGTAAACTGCCATAAGTATACTATATAAAACGAACTAACCCTCTCCAGTTCCTGTCCATATAAACAGAGCTTCAGATCCCCCCTTACCCTTTTATGGGTAAAAAAGAGAGCCTTAGTTTTTTCCATCGAAAACCTAAAGCCCCACTTCAGACCCCACTCCATCACACCATTCACTACCTCTTGAATCTTCCCTACCAGATGTTCCACATTCCTCCCTCTACACCACACAGCTCCATCGTCTGCGAACAGTGAATGACCAACACTGTAAGGTACTGAGGAGAACACATCATTAATCATGATAAGAAAAAGCAAGGGGCTAATCACACTGCCCTGAGGAGTCCCATTCTCCACTGGATGCTGGTTAGAAAGCACTGAATCAATCACTGAATCACTTGGATTTTTCACTCTAAAAGAAAATCTTTGACCCAGCTGAACACTCTAGCACCAACCCCTAAGCAATGAAGCTTAATTAATAGCCCCTCCCTCCATAGCATGAACTGGGATAAGCTGTACTTCGAAACTGGTAATCAACTTGCTAAGTCAATGCAGACCTTTCCACATAAAAGAGGTGGTGCTTTTATACTCTCTGATCTCTTATCCCGGAACATCTTGAGCAGGTTAGTTGTTCCGCAACTGTTCCTGCGGTGATACAGCTCGATAAAAAAGTGAGTTAGCTTCGTAGTACAGAAAATCCAGAAGTAATTCCTGAAGTTATCCAGATAAGCTAAAATCCAGCTTTGTAGTACAGACCTCTGAGGTTAGTTTAATCCAACGAATCTGTCTGTTTGCAGATTAACTTAAAAATTTTAACATTTTGGACTTTGCGTTAATATTATTCCTAAAACTATGCTATGTAGGCAACAAAGTCATGTTCCAGTCCAACTAATTGTCCTTATTTGTCCTCCAATGTACACTGTTACACAGCTGGCGTTACAAAAACTAAATTAAACACAGTGTAACATACCCTATCTGCATCTGTTTAGTGCCCATGCCTTGACGTCAGATGTAACCATTGAAGAGACGGCTCGCGCTGCTGAGTTCTTCCTCTCAGATGGACTCATCATCACAGGAGCAGCCACTGGAGAGCAGGCAGACCCACATGAGCTCAGAGGTACTCCCACAAAACCCCCCAGTCATCTCACTGACTGACCTTTGCAGTATGTAGAACAAAGACATCAGAATATGATTCACACTGAGTATGTGAAAGGTAACCTTACATCACTCATCCCTGCATGCTGACACGGTCCCTTAGTTATACTGTAGCTTTACTTATTAATGATCATCTTCACAATTATAGATCCAAATCATTGACAATATATAATTACCCGACAGAACATAAGTCACGTTTCCCATAGGTTTCTGAAGAGCGAAAATTAAGCCAATAGGCAGGTCCTACCGTCGGCATCTTGCTGTTTGGTCGTTATCGGAAAATCCCAAAATGGATGAAAAGGTAGAGCTGAGAGGACTCCGTCCCCGTGGAGCCAGCAGGAAGTACACAGCTGTAACCAGTGATAGCGCTCTAACACACATCAATCAAAAGGACACGCCACTAAATTTAATATTAAAATAACTTAAAAACCGAAGCGTTAGAAAAAAATTCACCCCCTCCACAGTTTACATGACGGAAAATTGGACGTATTAAACCGAAAAGAGTTTTTGGAGCCACTCTGTAAACATGTTTATTTCAGCTGTGAAATCAGACATTTTAACATTGGAGTCTATGGGGATTGCTCGCTATTGAGCAATCTAGCGGTGAGGGCTGAACTGCACTTAATCTTACTTCCGCATTAGCGTCACCATCGACAGCCAGAGATTGCTGCCTGATCCAAATTATTACAAAGAGAGCAGCTCTAGGTAGCCCAAAGCATTCAAACAGGTACTCAGCACTCACACAGCAAATAATCAGGTTTGTTCCACGTTTGCTGCTTTTCTCTTCCCAGCTTTCAGTGATGTTTCCTACAATTGTATCTGAATAGAAGCTGTGAGTTTGTGTCAAACTGCTGCTGTTTGTCAAACCAAATCCAATTATTCATAAAGCATGAAAGCACAAAAAAGTGTTGCGTGTCCTATTCCCCATTAACCTTCTGTCCGTTTAACTGAGCATACATATAAAACTAGAAAATGAAATAAATATCAGGAGAAACCCTTTAAAGCCCACCCAGAACAGGGTAGGTGTGAGTCCACACCATGGCCATACAGTACATGATTCCTCTCATTTACTCAGTCAGTCATTTTCTTAACCGTTTAGTCCAGGAGGTGGATGCAGTCGTGATGAAACCATAATATCAGCGACACTCCGCGTTTGGGTGTATAATTAAGGAGCTTATCTGGACCCCCGCAATCATTGGGGGAGAGGCAGGGTACACCCTGGACTGGTTCCTAGTCCATCAAAGGGAAACACAGACACAAACAACCAGTCACACACACATTCATTCCAAGGGAGAACTTACTGTGACCAGTCAACCTAAGGGTGGTACCTGGAGAGAACCCACACTAACACATGGAGATCATGCAAGACCACTTTTCAGATCTCCCCCCAGCTGAGGCTCAAAACAGCAAACGTCCTGCTGTGACGCCACCGTGCAGTCCTGAGGTTCGCTAGCAGGTTGTTCACACACCCAGATGCAGCGATGGAACAAGGCCTCGCCCAAAGTTTTCCTTCTGGCTTTAGGAACCGTTAAAGGGCCAGAACCAGAGGAACTCAGGGTCCATGATGACTCATCATTTAAAAGCACGACACAGAAATAAGAAAGCACCAGACGATTAAAGTGTTTTTAAAATACCAAACAAGCCTTAAGAATGTGTTTCTGTGCTTTGCAGTGGTGTCCCAGTCTGTGAAAATCCCGGTGCTGATTGGTTCCGGAGTAACACACGACAACGTGGAACGCTACATCAGTGCACATGGAATGATCATTGGCTCTCATTTTAAGTACGGTGGCCACTGGGCCAACACAGTGGACCCGGACAGAGTGCGGAGGTTTATGGACAAGATACGAACGCTTCGAGAATAAAAAGGTGTATTTATATTAAACAGCTGCAGCCACCAGCTTAGAAAAACACATTTTATTCATGTTTTTGTGCATTTTATAATCACTGAAATATAAAAAATGTCATTCAATTGCTGTTAGCATGAAAAAAGTGAGTATTTGCTCCGTTTATTGGGAGAAATGTACAGAGTATCTTTGTTTTCACAACGCATGAACAGGTCAGTGCACTCGGCAGGTAGACGTGTAAAGCTAAGCTGCAAACCTTTTTCAAGCTAAGTAAAAACACTAAAACAAAAAAAACCCGATCTATTCTAATATGATATGGCAAACATGCATCTTAAATTAGGAAAAAGCATTTTACATGTTCTCTCTTTTCATTTCTGGACCATCACAAACTGTATCAGTAAAAATTTCAACTACGACCTCAAACATTCACATTTTCCCTTTAAATCAAAGAAATCAAACTCATCTGTTCCTAGTAAATGATTTACACGGTCAGCATTTATAACAAGTTATTTTCACCAACTTTACATATATTTATCTATTTGTAATGATTTCAATACTTACAGGCTGACTGAGTGGTGTTGGAGAGATAAAGGCTCAGTGTTTTATACGCTGCCTGTATTCAAGTTTTAAAACACAGGGGACTTGCAGATGCAGAGCAGAGTAAGGTTTAATGATGGAACACCTGAGTAATTCAGTGCTGGAGGTCGTTTCAGGGAAAAACGCCTGCTCAGTAGTTGTACAGGCGCTGGCAGGGCTGCTTAAAGTGGCCGTAACGTTTTTCCCCCACAGTGAATCGCGCTTTAGTCAGGTTGTGTCTGTGGAGGGCGCTGCGGCTCTGCTTCTTCCTCTCAGCGTGGATCCTGGATCTCTGCTCAGCCAGTAGCTGGATGTTACATGGCAGAGGGACCCCCCATGCGGCAAGGTGCCAGGATATGTGGCGCTTCACCACCGCTGGCCTGGACGGACACAAAGTGTCAGCATGAGCAGAAATATAAGCACAGCTGGTTTTGGTTTTCTAACTCTCTAAGCTAAAGAACAATGAAACAATCTGCAAATGTTTGTATGATTACAGGTGTTGATGCTTTTTCAGGTCTGTTCCCGAAGAAAAAATGAGCATCAAAGTCTCATTTAGCCACAGAACAGAAAACTACCGAGCTTCTGTCTGACACTGTGGCTTCAGCATTTTAACACACAGGCAGAGAGACAGGCAGCAGAGAGGCAGGCAGCAGAGAGGCAGGCAGCAGAGAGGCAGGCAGCAGAGAGGCAGGCAGCAGAGAGACAGGCAGCAGAGAGACAGGCAGCAGAGAGACAGGCAGCAGAGAGGCAGGCAGCAGAGAGACAGGCAGCAGAGAGGCAGGCAGCAGAGAGACAGGCAGCAGAGAGGCATGCAGCAGAGAGGCAGGCAGCAGAGAGACAGGCAGCAGAGAGACAGGCAGCAGAGAGGCAGGCAGCAGAGAGACAGGCAGCAGAGAGGCAGGCAGCAGGGACTCCTGCGGTCTGACAGCTATTTCTGTGGCTCCAGTTTGTGAGCTCCGTGTGCTTAAATGACCTAAATATTGAACTGTATCAGTCACACAATCTGTGTGTGATGTTATGAGAGTGTGCAAAAAGGAACCTGGGTGTATCTTCGTTATCATCATCATCATCCATTCGGCATCTCATCTGGTAGACAGACATACTGGGGTGCTCAATCAGCAGGTTCTCCAGAGGGTCCATACTGGGGGTTGTCAGAGGTCTGCTTTCTGTTCCCAGTTCAAGCAGGTTAGTTTCCATCTAACCCAGAATGACTGAAATGTAAATCATCTGTGTGATACTCACCCGGGAGATGTACAACGACCCAGCCCTCCTCCTCAAACTCCATCAGCTTGTCATAAGCGCTGTCTGCTGCTTCCGAGTCCTCACCAGAACTCCACAGTAGCTGAGAAATCTTTCCGATCATCGTACCGCAGCACCTGCAATACAACACGCAGCATGTCACACTGCAACAATACAAAGACGTTCCTCCAGTTGTGGAAGAATTACATCCCACATCTGTATCAGCAGCTGCTTCCTGGACTCCACCCATAAAACATGTCAGAAGATGCTGAAATGCTTCTTCCAGACGGGGTGGTTCTTTTGTTCATCTTCCTGTTAGGCCTGCGTAGTCTGGCTGAGAGATGTGTTGACTAGATGACATTGCTATGTGGGGGTAAAGTGTAGATGACGTGATACAACTCTCTCCATCCAGTACGGAACCCAAACGATATGGAGTGATTTCTGTCATGTATTGGTACAGTCTGTACCCTCCTGCTGTTGACAGCAACAGATGCCAAATGGACCTGTGACTCCCACCGTCTGGATGCCTTCATGCCATCTTGTCGGACTCGATCTGGGATCTAATTACACCGGAGACTAAAGTGCACAGCTCCCCCTCCGTCCCGCCCTGTTCCTGCTCTAATATTATTCTATTTTGGTCCAAACGAGCGAAGCGGCGGACGGTGAAACAGATCCAGCTGTTTTCATGCTGGAAATGTCCTCGTGCTACAATAAAACACTCCGTCTTTCATAAACAAAGAGATGAGATGTTTGTAAAGATCCAGGGGGGAGGAGAACAAAAGGCGGATGGTTAGAAAGGCGGAAAACAGTTTGAAACAGCTTGCACATCTAAACTTACCTGCTCAAAAGAAGGATGTTTTCACGCGCAGTAATGTTTCTACAATGTTCCTCTTATGAGACTGGAATGATGAAAAAGTTGTTTATCAGTGAGAGGAGGTGGTCCTGTAGCCGTGCACGTCACCAAATCCCACCCAATGACGCGCAGGCACGAGCCAGTCACATGTAAACAAGTTGGTCCGTGAAAAGGCGGATTGGTTACAATGATTTCTTTATTTCTTCGTTTACATGTGAGAGAAAAACACACAGGACTCGTTGCTAATAGTTCTCTTTATGTGTAATGTAGCGGTGGGTGCTGCCACTGAACAGCATCTGCATGTTAAAAAACTTGTAGTTTTTCTCCTCAACAGCGTGCACACCGAGGGGGGGGGGGGGGGGGGGGGAAAACCCCCAACCCCCCGAGTAAACCAATCCAAAACCCACAACTTTCCTTCCTGCTCTGAAAACCTGCCCAACGTAAAATATGGTTCTAATGGTGTACCCTTCACTTTCCAT
>JBAMHX010000001.1:33552448-33567440 GCA_037177515.1 Pseudomugil tenellus
ATATATATCATGATATATTATGATATATTTAAAAGGCAAAAAAAATAAAGTATTAGAGCAAAACAAAATGTAATTTAAATAACATTAAAGGACACCTGAAGGCTGCATAAATGTTTCACCAACTTCACTGAAGTTGGTTAAATAAGGCAGACACCCATGGGCTAAATGTAAAGGTAAAATTAAGCAATACAACTGACAGCAACATTCATGTAAGCGCCACTGATAAAAATTAAACACATATTTAAAACTAATATGTTCCACACTTAACACAGTTATTTTGTTTTATTTATGCATATTATGTTTGTTTATTTTACAAACTATTGTAAAAGAGAAAAATTTACAATGTAATTTTTGTTAATGTAAGCATTAAGGAACGAAAAATTAAGTTAGTTTGTTTATTATATAATTTTCAAATTAAAATCTGCCAATTAATCGGTTATCAGAATTTTCTTCTGCCAAATATCAGTATCGGCCTCAAAAAATCCATATCAGTCGGGCCCTAATGTGATGTCTGTAACGCCAGTAGATTGCCACGATTTCCATGCCCACCTCAAAGACAGTTTTGGCAGCATATCCCTGGGCGTCATCGTGGTTTATGACAATCTGGATGACCCGATACCACACCTCCTCGCTGACATAGTCACCAGCAATGCGGATAAGGTTGAGGATTGTATCCACGTACCAGGTGTAGTCCACTGCATACTTTTCAGCCAGGATGGCCACTTTGAGCACCTGCAGAAGAAAGCCCAGCAGCTGATAGCGACAGCTTCCATTGAGAACATGGACCTGAGCCTGTCGTTACTGATGACTCACTATTTCCTCTCTGATCGAGTAGTCTGCCGTCTCCAAGTATCTCAGCATCTCTGCCACAATTTGCTTGGCGTTGCTGCGGTCACACATGGCGTACAGCAGATCCACAGCACGCTGGCGAACGCTCACATCTCTCTCTGTCTGCACAGGAAGATGTGAGTAAGTTCAGTCAAGTTAGGCTGCGTTCCTAAAACACTGTCAAATATAACTGTGCACAGCAGTGAACAGCAGTGTTGCCTAAATGATCTCCCACTGTTCCTCTAAATCACAAGTTCATATTATGTTTTTCTGGGTCTTCTCTATATTTTTTATATATTTGTTTATGTACTCTGTCAATACATTTTAGTTAGTTAAACATTTAGCTGTAAGTTTCATAGGATGAAGGTAAAAAAATATGGATTTGGTTCAGCACAAAGGCTGAATTCCACCAAATTCCACCTTCTGGCTGCGTTGTGGTCTCCACAGCTAATCACACCCATTTTAAAATCGATGGTTTTGTTCCCACCGGGCACGACGACGTCAGATGTAAGTGTGTTCTGCTAAATATGGCCATTTGCTTCCATAACTCGTCAGTCTTAAGACGGTCAGACAGAGCCTGACAGAAATGGCAGCAGATTAAAATATCAAGTTAATTTAAAAATGAAAACCCCCTGGAGGTTTGCCATCACTGAACTCAGTCAGAAGTTGGTCGGAGGGCTCCAAGTGTTTTTTTTTCTCCATTATGCACAGCAAGACATTTATCTTCGAAGTGGAGAATCACACATTTATCCAACACTTTTTATAAGGACAATAGCAGGAATGAGAAGGTATAGATGGAGATTTTTGGAGTGTTGGGAGTGAATGATGAGTTTAACATGCTTATTAATGTATAAATATATTATTTTCTATGCATACTATCCATTTAGTCAGGTAAGCTGTAAAGACACATTAAGTGATATCTAATAAAAGAATGTGTGTTTTCTAGATCTTGTAGATGCAGTTATGCATACACTCTGCCTGTGACACACTCTGTGTGGACTGGCAGACAGGGTGTGTAGGGAGGAGCATCATTCCCCTGCAGTTTCTAATCAGTACATGATATGGACACTTGCCTTCAGGGCATTAATGACAGTCTCCATGTGTGTCTTTACAGCCTCGTGAGAAAACTCAGAGCTGGCCAGAGTGCACATGCTCTCCAAAGCCAAATAACGGAGGTTTGTTTCTCTGTGCTGCAGAAACTGACCAAGCTGGTTGCAGGCTCGTACCAGCAGGGTGGGCTCACTGCAAGACAAAACATGATGTAACAATCCAAAACCTGAAAGAGATGTACAACTAAAGAAAAGTGAAAACAACTGGGGAAGCAGTGTCACCGGAGGGTTTAAGAACATTTCTTAGTTTTACATTCCAAGTAAGAATGTCTGCAGTTCTCACATCAGAAATACAAAGACGTGCACATGTTACTGACCTGTCATGGTGGATGATGAGGGAAATGGCTTCAAACAGAACAGCATTCTTGGCATTGGAGTGCTGGACCTTCTTGGACTTTGGTGGTTCCTGCGCTTTATTCAGGATGGTCTCGAGACACTCAGTCAGACGACTTCGTAGAGATGCATCCTCTGCAATATCAAACCAACACACAGTCCTGTATTTAACTTTAGTCAGCTGCATTATTAAAGTCTTACAACAAAATCTTTAGGACCTTTTAATAAAAGGATTAAATCATTTTAAATAATTGATATTACAGGGTTTCCTGTCTGTAAATGTGCAAAAAGCAAAAGTTAATTTCCTTTTAATACAGAAATTTTTTTTTCTACTTTGTAAATTTCTCTTACAAAGCTTGAAACATCATGAGTCAGATAAAACATGTGCCTTCCTTAATCTTTTCAGTCAAATCCTTTACATCAGATGACGTGACTGCATTTTTTCTGCAAAAACACACAGCTCTACTGTACTATACCCGGTGGAGGGTAACATTGTAGCAGACGTAGCAATTTAACCGACAACCACGGTGCAGCAACAAAATAGTATGTATAGTCCTGCAGGTCGATGGACGTGGAGCTCACGATCTAAACAAGAAAAAAAGATGAGGTTAAAAAGACAGTGAAATATCTTAAACAGGGATGGTATTACATGGTTGAGGAAGGATATTCACCCTGCTGAGCCTGGCTATGGCGAGGGAAATGGATGTTTTAAAGTCATCAGGACTTTTCTGGGCCAAAATAGTTAAGAGGCTGGTCGCTGCCGTTACCACCCCCTGAAGACCGACAATTACACAAAAGCTGTGTTTCAGAAACCAACAAAACCAGTTGATGAGGTTGTGGTGTAAAATGAATCCATTAGTCATACCAGGTGCTGATCATTAAGGAGATGGACCACTCGTGCTGTCCACTCACCCATTGGTACCAGGTCAGGAGAAGTCCTGTTGAGTCGTAACAGACACAGTGCTGCACTCTGTTTGACGCTGTCCATGGTGTCCCTGTTGGAAGCAAACAGCCCAGTTTCACCAGCAGGATTTTTACTGATATGTCAAAGTTTAGCTCAGTTTGGTTGTGAAGCTGCTGATCTTCAGTAGGCCAGATCCATAATATAACAGCACACATGTATAAAGAATACAAATGATTCAATCTTCATATTTTACCTGTTTTAGTGCAAAGCAGTGCAGTGCAGAGTGCAAATCTCTGCCAAGCCATTGTGGTTTCTCTTTGATAATGAGAATTATTTTTTTAATTAGAAGTCCTACACAACTCTAGGAAAAAAATGTAAAAACTGAAAATATTTGGATGAAAAATTACTGGCTGATAAACATGGAAAACATCAAACAAGCAGCCTCCATCCCGAATATCTGAGCTGCACCTGGAGGTGAAGTTGTCCTGCAGGAGACTCATACAGTCCTGATCAAAATCTTAAGACCTGTTAAAAACTTGCTAGAATTGACCTTTTACACATTTGGATCTTTAAAAAAAACAGATTTTAGTAGAGCTACAATATGGAAAAGCAAGAAGAGTGTGACAAAAGCACTTTCATTTGAAATCAGCTGTTTATCAGATGATCAAAAGTTTGAGACCAAAAGTGCTGAAATCAGCTCAAAGTTCTCATTTTCTGTCAGGTTCTCACCAGTCATGCCCTCCTGATGGCTAAAGTTAAGAAGATTACTCTTCTTGAATGTGGTCCGATCATCGAGCTGCATAAGCCAGACCTCTGGCAGCGTGTCATTGCTGCTGAGGTTGGACGCAGTAAGACAGTCATTCTACATTGTTTTAAAGATCCTGAGCATTATGGAGAAAAAAAAAAGTTCAGGCCCTTACTGGTGTCAACTGCAGCACAATAACCATCAAACGGCATCTGTGGGAAAAGGGTTCCACAAACAAAAATGTAATTCAAAAGACCTCGACCCCTTCAACGCCACAAAACTGCCTTTCAACGTTACTGGCATGAAAAGGAGATCCCACCGGAGAAGTTTTCTAACTGGCACAGGGGAGGATGTCCATCATGATCTGGTGCTTTTTCATTCAGTGGAACACTGAAGCTTCAGGTGGTGCAGGGTTGTCAGATGGTGGCTGGTTACGTGCAGATGTTGCAGTGGGCATCCCTTATGACTGAGGGTCCACGTTTGTGTGGAAATAGCTGGTTTTTGAACAGGTCATCGCTGCAGTTCACAATGAAGGACTTCTTCAGAGAGAATAGCATCACTCTGTTGGACCGTCCTGCATGTTCCCCCGATTTAAATCCCATAGAGAACATCTGGGATGGATAGCAAGGGAAGTTTATAAAAATGGCAATCAGTTGATGCCCTTCATGGTAAATGGACTTGTACTTATATAGCGCTTTTCCAGTCATGTTGACTGCTCTAAGCGCTTTACACGACATAGTACACATTCACCCATTCACATACTCAAACCCCGATAGGCACATCGGGGGGCAGCTTAGGGTTCAGTGTCTTGCCCAAGGACACTTCGACATGTAGTCAGGCGATTCTTGGAAACGATCTCACAACTTTCCGGTTGAAAGACAACTGCTCTTCCACCTGAGTTACATGAAGCTATCTGCCACAGCAATGTTCCCACTGACTTCCTGGAAAAAGTTGCATCAAACATTGTCAAATAAGATTTTAAAGCGATTAACAAGTCTGGTAGAGCTACTCATTCCTGAGTCCTACTGAGAAACATTTTTCTTCTGGTTTAGAGAGTTTTGTTTTTTTGAGCGATGGTCTTAAACTTTTGATTAGCTGATATTTCAGTTTAATTGTTTTTAATAAATTACTTTTTCAAAGTGCTTTTGACACACTTTCCCTTCTTCCTTTTCCATATCGTAGCTCTACTAAAACCTTTTTAAGATTGCAAATGGGCAAAAGGTCAGTTCTAGCAAGTTTTTGATCAGGACTGTATCACTTTTTCTTACAAAAATAAAAAAAAAAAAAATAAACAGATGTGTATGACTGGTTGGCAGCTATGAACACAATGAATAATATAGTTAAAGAGGATCATTTTGATGACAAAATTTAATTGGAAATCAGAGGGAGGGAGATTATCCTCCTTATGTTCACACTATATACAAAGAAACATTTTCCGAAGCCTCATTCTGGTTCACAAGAATTTAAAAGGTACGACGAGAGGTCGGGGAAAAACAGTTCATGCAACCTACATTTTGAAAATACAGATTTCCAAAGTCCAGACTCCTTTCTTTTCTGACGTAATATCCCTTAAGTGTGTACTGTACAATATGTAGCTACACTAGCTAGCCAAGCTCTGGCTCTCACTTCGTTTCCTTTACAAGTGCTCCAAATCCCAGAGAGCACGTGCAGAGGGCCTGACAGGAGAGGGAAAAATTGCAGTTGAGGTTGATAAACATATCCCCATTCAATCTTTTACAACAGGCCTGTTAAATGGATCGGTGGTGTTTCATTCCAGTCCATTTCACCGGTGACTATACTCTTTGTGTGTTTGAGCACTTAATTTATTGGCTGATGCAATCAAATTGAAAAAAAAAGTAATTTAGATGGATCATTTCAACCAACATTACCCATTAAGACACCAGTTGACTTCAAGTTACTTAAAACCGTAATAAGACTAGTAACTTTGCACTAACCCTGCCACCAGGATTCTGGGTATTTCAGAGGCAAAAGCTTCAGCCATCTCTCTGCTTCCCACGTTAGCAATGCAGTGCAGAGCCAAGTTCATAAAGGTTGGATTGCGGCTAGTGAGGTCATTCTTGATGGCGTTGTTGATCAAGCGGATCAGATCACTGTTGGAGTTTACAAGAACTGAGATGAACAGGTAACCCTGAAACACAAGAAATACCACCATGTTGACATGAAGCAGTACCAGTAATGTCAATGCGTCCACAGGTAATTCTGAATTGTTACTGTTACAACTGTGTTGCTGTAAAATATGTTCAATCAATCAAACTGTATTCCCGGAGCACTTTTCGTCCATCAGCAAGTGTTTTACACAATAAAAACAGTTTCAATTAGAATAAAACCTTCACACACCAAGTTAATAATTCAAAGACACACCACATAATAATGTTCGTCACACACACACACCATGTGCCTTGACCCTACTGTGAAGAAATGACATCATGCGAATCCATTCACAGCAGGAGCCAGCCCCTCTACTGACAAAAAGGCCATCAACCCATGCAGATTGGGGCCCACACATGAACCATTGGGCAGAAATGCAATCTATGCCGGGGGTGCTGAAAGTCTTTTCCCAGTTTCCCTTGCTGCATCACACCTGACTCAGATCAATGAATAATTAGGAGACTTGTCCAGAGTTTGATGTCAAACTCTGCACAAGTTTGCTAATTAAGTCTACTGTGTGTCAGCAGGGGTTTGGTAAGGAAACACTCGCAGGGTTGTGTCTCTCCAGGACCAGGGTTGGCCACCCCTGATCTATGCTGACCAGGCGGGCACAGCCCCCAGTGTTGAGGATCCCCATGAGGAAGACACTGGAGTTAAAAAGTGTTAAAAAGTTAAAACATCATAAGATTTGATATAAAACAATAAGGACAGAAGATAAGAGGGCAAGTATAAGAATATCATTAGGTAATTTACTGAGATGAGAACAATACTATAAAATTAGATACTAAAACAAGAATCAATAAACAAACATTTATATTAACACTTAAGCTAAAAAGGTCTTGAGCCTCTTTTTAAAAACAGTTTCTGTGGCATTCAGGGTCTCTGGCGGGCCGTTACCACCGAAGGCCGCAGTGGTGGAACAAGGCCTCATCGTACGAATTAGTTTTTACTTTATGAAAAACTAAGAAACCGGTACCAGAGGATCACAAGGGTTATAATTTAAAAGAAAGTCTGATAAATGCCGAAGACCATTATTACATTTATAAACAACTAAAAGAACCTTAAATCAATCCTGAAACACACGAGGAGTCAATGCAGTGATTATAAAGCTGGTTTAAAGTGTTCCTGCCCTCTGGTCCTAATCAGAACTCGTACCACCGAGTTCTGGAGTATTTGTGGATTAGAAATACTCTTTTCAGGAAGACCAGAGAGCAGAGAATTACAATAATCTAACCTACTAGAAATAAAAGCATCAACACCTCCGTGGTGGCAAGAGAAAGAAATGGGCAGAGTAAAATCCTGTTTTTGTGACATTTCTAATGTGTGAAATAAAATCCTGCTCAGAGTTGAAAAGAACACCCAGATTTCTTACACACTTACGATTTAAAATGCATCTCTCTTGTCTTCAGGACCGATGATTAAAACTTCAGATTAGTTCTGGTTGACAAGTTGTCTGCCATCAATAAATTTTTCTCATTTACTTTACATTACAGTCATTCAGCAGACGCTTTTCTCCATAAGAAGCACAAACAGTAGAGGACATCATAGATAAGTGCAGTCGGACTGCTAGTTGGATACAGGTGTTGAATGTTAGAGGCACAGATTTTTTTTCTTTGTTCCAAATGTCATCAAAACTAAATTTTTGAAAGAGCTAGAAACAATTTTCCCGAGTCTGTACAGCTTTTCTCTTTATGCAACCAAGAAATGCTCTTTAAAGAGCTCAGTCTTTAACCTGCTCTTGAAAGTAGATAAGGATTCGGCAGATCGAACAGATCTTGGCAGTTTGTTCCACCACCGAATAAAAACAGAGGAGAAGAGTCTTGCTTTCAACAATAGTTTAAAAGGCTCTAACTAAAATATTTTAACAAGCTCTAAGTCATCAGAAGACAGGATGATGTAAAGCTGCGACTCATCATCATAGCTGTGGAAGTCAATATCAAGTCCCTTGATGACATCCCCAAGTGGTAACATGTACAAATAAAGAGTGTTTGGCCTTAAGTTGAACCCTGGGGAACCCTACACTGAGTCTTTTAAGTTCTTGAGAAGCATGTATCCATATTCATGAAAAACTGTCGGTCTGTCAGATAAGAGTAAAACCATTTAAGAACAGTACCTGAGAGGCCTACCAAACTTTCTAGCCAGACTTTCCGAGCTAACTGTTTCCTGCTTCATCTGAAGCAGAAAACACAGCTGTTGCATCAAAGTGTGCGCTTTAAAGTTAATGTTTTAACTGTTATAAGACAGAAAAAAACTCCAGGATATACTTACAATTTGCTTCTCTGTGTATTTGTTGGAGCTCAGGAGGTTGACGGCCTCCATGTGTCCAAAGTCGATGTCATGGCCCAGAAGAAAGATGAAAAGCAGCTTGCAGACATACTTCTTTTTACTGTACCCATCCAAAGCTTTATCTCCTACACAAACAAGTAAATCCAGAGAAAAACACATCAGCATGGAATTGAAAACTTTATACTTGTATAGATTTTAATTAAAAAACAAAAACAGTTCTGGTCCAGTTTCAGCAATAGTTTATTAAAAATGTGTAGAAAATTACAAATATGTAGTGAAAGGTGACTATGTGTACAGAGTCAATTTACCAAATACTATATTGAACAATTACGTCAACTGTAAGTTGTGGTAGCTGTCAACACAACAACAAGGCAGCAGCTAATCCAGTTAGCTTCAGCGTGCCAAAATTAAAGCAGTATATTATTTAATAGGTTGTCAGTCTTGGTCTTCTGGGTGTCAGTTTTGTCCAAGATGAAGACGCATCTCATCCAGTGGATCACCTGCTATGAAGCATCTGCACTTATGTCACAACAAACTGAACTGTGGGATTGATTGGCTATGTTGCGGGACTAAGTGTTAGTTTCACAGCAGTTGTCTTCATCTTGGAAATGAAGCATCATGTTGTCATCATCCATTTCCATCTTGGACACGTCAAGACAGTCCCATAACTTCAACTAAAATATGGAGCCTCTGTGACGTCACTAGTAGGTTTCTGAAGAGCAAGCGTGAAGTTTGTTGGATAGTTCCTACTAGGGATGGGCATTCGATTAAATTGTCTTAAATTAGTCCAGGTGTGTCTGACTATTGTGGTTACTGAGGTCAGACACACCTGGACAAATCAGTTTGTCCAGTAATGTAAGACAGGATCTTATGTTCAGGAAGTAGTGGAGCTTTCCATAAAGCCAATTGTCACAAACCTTCGGCCTAAACAATACTCAAGGGAAGCATATCCATCTCAATGGCTAATTATCTCTGTCCGTTGTGCATCGCAGCTCCTCCGTGCTAACACAGAGTTGATGCTAGGTTGAGACAGAGAGCAGGAGGCACCGCCACTAACCAGGGACAGATTTGCATTGTTCCAGTGGTACATCATTTGCATTGTACTTAAACACAGCTTTGCAGTGTTGGCAGGGAACCGTGTAATTTTTTTAATTAAAATGGTCCCAAACCAAACTCCGCCGTGACCTTTCTATGATCAGACTACTTTTGAGGTACACGGAAACTCGCAGGTAACTGAGTAGGCTGGTTTCTTTTTTTAAAACATTGCCCTTGTGTGGTAAAGTGTTAAATTATTCCCACATAGCAAAATACATTGCATTCCATCAAGACTGACTACGCAACAGGACTTCCATTAGTTTTATAGATTTAAAAAAAAAAAAAGTCACACTAAAATATTAACGATCGATTATCAGTTAACTTTGCCCAACCCTAGTTCCTACCGTTGCCATCTTTGCAGCATCACGTGTGCCGTCGCTCCCAGAAAACACAAAAATGGGCAAAGAGGAGGTGTTGAAAGGGGGCAGTGAGTGTGAGGGTGGATGATTGACATCTATCATACTCGGAGCTGCATGTCTGAAAAGGCATGTCCGAGTAAAGTGCGGGTGGTAAATGTCCGGACATTACCCGGTTGCTATGTCTGAAAAGGGTTAGCTCAGTTAGCTCTTAGTTACAGACAGCTCAGAGTCTGACAGATGTCAATCATCCACTGAGTTTGTGCTGAACCATGACAGATATAGAACTTCAATTCAATTCAACTTTATTTGTATAGTGCCATTTTAGGACAATAAACCTTTGAGAACCTTCTCAAAGCAAAAGGTAAACATCGATGTCTGAGAACAAAACGAGTGGAAACACATCAAAAGCTGAGCTTTCTTCATTGTTGGGCAGCTTGTAACACATTTAATTTTTTTCCTTTTACTGCATAACCAGCACATACAGCAAAAGTAAACATTGCAAAAGCAATTTGGTCGCATCTGCGAGAACAAGCTGAGTGTCTTCGTATGGATACAGGTCAGACTTACAGGGCTGTGGACAGAGGCCACAAATTATAGTCAGAGAGGAACAGGTGTCAGCAGAGAATCCACTGTCAAGCGATTCAGCATTTTGTATTCACCGAGGGAGGAGAGGCATGTTAAGAACTGAGATTACTCTCCTGTAAAGGGATCTTGCTAAGAAAAAGACAATGCAGCAGCCTGCTTGGCCTATTTAACTACAGTTAAAGAGGAACATGTTGGCTGCAAAGAGGTGCACAAAGTAAGTACAAAAGTGATTTTTTTTTGTTTGGTAATAAATCTTATACTTTATGAAAACCTGTTTATAACCTTTTTAAATGGAGCCAACGTTTCAAAGGAAAATATATTTGAGGTATGAACAGCAGAGATGATCCAATCTGCCAAAAACAAGCAGCGTATGACTTAAGGTGCGAGCGTAAGTGCTGGATTGGTGACCCATCAGCGTTAACACACCTTTGCAATGCATTGGTGCACATGGCTGAACATAGTTTGCAGAGATGTCCAGATTCTGCTACGCATGTTTGATCATGGAGTCCAAGGGTAAAGAAGACTACGCTGATCTACGTGGACCCCATACAGCAACTGATGCATCCGACTGTCACAACCCTTGCTGGCATAGCAACCCTTGTAACTATTAAACCCGACAGCTACATTTAAGGAGAATGATATAGAGGCAAAAGAAAAGGGAGAAAACATTTGTGCCACATAACTACATATGCAGACCTTTTAGTCTTATGTCAGAACTGTTCACCTACCTTTAAATTTAGAACGAATGTTGGCCAGCTCCTTATTTATCCTTTTAATTTCAGCCTCTTTACTTTTACCTGCAAATAAAACAGAATGTTTTGCATGTTACGCAGAGTTGTAATTACCCCCAACTTTGAGAAAACCCCACTTCAGAGCGCCTAATAAGCTCTTTACTAAAAAGCAGGGAGCCCAAATGAGATATAAAGAACAACATTTGTGGAGTTTTATGAGTGTGATGCTGAGTGTATAACTATTATGCAATTGATGACACGCTAAAATGTTTCCGACACTAAAATTTAAACACCACAATATAAAGCACAGTGAGACCCTCCAGGAAGGACAGTGACTGATACGCTTTCCAAAACAAACAGTCTTTAGTCTTTAAGTTACTGCAAAAATAAGCATTTTCTGTAATGGATGCAAATCTGGGTTAACTGCTACCGTGAGGTCATCTTGTACATTTTTTAGCCAGGGATTCTGGTCATTATCTGTTCGTAGTGTTAACATGGATCACTCGGTGGATTTACCATAGAGAATATCTGAATAAACTACGTTTTGCAGCTTTAAACTGCCTGGACAGGATATAAATGCTTGGACAACTTCTGTAGATCCCATAAAGAGTAAGATATTGATTGGGGGATGCTGATGATCTTGTATTAGCTTAATCAAAGACAATCACACACATTAAGAGACATTTTTGTGTACAACAGATCTCCTAAAATGGACCACAATCATTCCAGCATACCTTCCAATTAAAATTAGCATGATACTGATGTGAAGACTAGAACTCATTCTTATATCATGAATGAGGAGTCAAAATAATCATAGGAACTATTCTTCAAACATATAACAGGTTTGTCTTCCATTTTATTCACTTATATGTAACTACATTCAGTTAAGAGACAGACGTTAAGAGTCACGTTGGGGGGGACAGAGGACTGTCTTTGTGTGTGTGTGTGTGTGTGTGTGTGACAGCGAACATGACTGTTTTGTTTTTAAAATTGCAGTGTAATGTATTTTGGGGTGTAAAGGCTTGTTTTATTTGATTTTAGCATTAAAGCACTTTGTGTTGCTTCTGGCATGAAAAGCACGTTCAAGTTTGATTTAATTACAGCATGTTTAATGGAACTTCTAATAGACAGATGTAGTCTGGTTTGGTATCATGTTATTTTGTCAGGTGATAAAAGTGGAGAGCAAGGAAGCGCACAGACAGAGGTTGGATCATAAGTGAGAATATTTTTGTTTATTTCCAATTCATAACATTACAAAAAAATCATTAATAAAATTAATTCTGTACTTGGGTTAGACATTTTGATGTCCATTTCAGATTATTTAGATTTTCTGTCTGCTCTAAATAAAACGATATTGTAAACAATCATCAATCCCAAGAACAAAACAAAACTTGTCACCCAGGAGCCTGAGTGGGACTTTTGTGTCTAAGGTCAAAACCAAATGTGTTCTCTGACATCACAATGCATTTAAAACAAAAACATTTATGTACATTTGAATTGCTAAATACTGACTGAAATTCTGACTGAAAACAAGGAGGTTTTTTTTGTTTTTACTCGAACGGCAGCCACTAATTTGACCCTCCTGTTCGGACAAATCCTCAGTCAGAGGTCTGGTCTACGCCCTTTAACATGACGTTAGCAACTTGCTGCTAGCAGCTAGCATTACTTAGCCTGTTGAAAGACTGTCCACTTTGATACCTAAAGTTACATGAACTGTCAAAATTGAAGGACTGTCTCATAACTCGGAGCCCCTGATGCCAGCCAGTGTTACAGCAGCGAACTTATAGCTAGCTAAACTAACAGTAGAGGCGATAAACAAACTTACAGTTCCTGATATCTGAGATGAACACAGCCAGACCACGCATCCCATCCCCTTTAGAGACTGCAGGCATTTTGAGCACTCCTTGCTAATGCTACGTTTTTTGTCTTTTATACCAAACTCAGCTATATTGATTAACTTTGTTTCAAAGTTGTTTGGCACCAGAGCTAGTAGGCGCTGTGAAATGAAGGGATCCCCGATATATGACGCAGACAGGAACGAGACAAACTGGGCTGCGTTCCATGTACTGCGGGTTACGCCCTACACCAAGTAGGGCTGCGTTCCATACATGCAGACTTTACCAGGGGAACGGGAATAGTGCTGTTTCCCCTCAATTGGCTTTATGCACAGGTTCACTACTTCCTGAACTAAAAACAACTCATTTGTTTCCTGTCTTTCAGTACTGGACGAACTGATTAATCCAGGTGTGTCTGGCCATCGCTGTTGTGGTTTCTGAGGTCAGATACACCTGGATTAATTGGTTGGTTCAGGGAACAGGAAACATCATATTTGCAAATGGATTGGTCACCACGGAATCCAAACCTGAATCTCAGTGAATATATTTGGGATGTGCTGCAAAAAAACTATGTGGATTGGTTATATTCTCCAATCATCAATACAAGATCTAGTTGAAAAATTAAATGTACCACTAGATAGAAATACATCTTGTGATATTGCAGAAGTGTATTGAAGCAAAAGACAGCGAATGCTGCTGTAATTGATACGGCTTAACAAAATATTAGCACGTGTGAGCTTTAGGCAAGACTAGTTTATTTGTACAGCACCTTTCATGTACACAGCAGTTCAAAGTGCTTTACATAAAAACATTAAAAACTTTACAGATGTTAAAATAGAAATAAAAAGACAATAAAAACAGAACAAGAATCCTAACAAAATAATAAATTAACTCAAAATCATTAAGAAGAGCATAATTAAAAAATTACTGCACAGATTTTATTTATAGCTGTAGGGGAAAAGAATTGTGTTTAATCTGAAATTAAACATTTCTCCATGTGGTGAAAGTTTTATTTCTACAGGCAGATTGTTCCACTTGTTTGCAGCATAACAGCTAAATGCTGCTTCTCGATGTTTAGTCTGGACTCTGGTCTGGACTAGTTGACCTGAATCTTTGGATCTAACAGCTCTGCTTGGTTTATAGTCTCTGAACATATCACAGATCTAGTCTGATCCTAAACCGTTCTGGGATTTATAAACAATCATCATGATTTTAAAATCTATTCTGTGACTGACTGGAAACCAGTGTAAAGATTTTAAAACTGGTGTGATGTGTTCAGATCTTTTAGTCCTAGTTAAAGCTCTAGCAGCAGCATCTGGATAAGCTGCAGATGTTTTATGTTCTTTTTGTAAAGTCCTGTTAAAAGACCATTACAATTATCTAGTCTACTGGTGATAGATGAGTTTCTCCTGGTCTTACTGGGAGACTAAACCTTTAATTCTGTTGATATTTCTGAGATACTAAAAAGCTTCTTAGTCACAGCTTTGATGTAGATGCTGAAAGTCCGATCTGAGTCTATCAGCACTCCAATGTTACAGACTTGATTGGTAGTTTTAAGACCCCAAGTCTCCAGGTGTTTACTGATGCTGGCCCTCTTCTCTTTGCTACCAAACAGAATTATTTCAGTTTTATCTTCATTTAATTGAAGAAAGTTTTCTCTCATCCAGGTGTTTATTTGCTCTAAACAGTGACACAGTAGATCTATTGTCAACCTGACAAACCAGAGGTGGGACCTGGGCACAGAGCAGTAGTTCTCCTCTGAGCTTCCTTTCAGGCTGGAACAAACCCAATACAGAGGTAGTTTAGCTCAGCAAATAGACTGTGTCTGTCCTCCGTCTAAATTTTAACTATAGCTATATTACTGAAAAGGAGGTAAAAGGAGTAAGAGCCACAAATTTAATAGAAATAACAACTTCTAGTCATAACAATAATATTGAACAAAATAATGACATAATTAAATGTGGGCTACTGAACATTAGATCCATTTCCTCTAAATCCCTCTTAGTTAATGAA
>JBAMHX010000001.1:33574545-33588959 GCA_037177515.1 Pseudomugil tenellus
AACAAGAATATCATTTCATAGATGTTATGTCTCTAGCAATGTGCCAGCTGTAAACTCGTGTCTCTTTGGTACACAGGAGAAGCTTCTACTTTGTACGCCATAACAATATGAAACCAGAAAATTCCACAACACTCTGTTACTTAATAAACATTAAGATTATTTCTTTGGCTCACAGAAATATACAATACAAAGTGTTATTGTGCCTGCTGGCAACATCATCCATGATGTAGTCACTGTATAGATGAAGAGATTTACACTGGCCTTATAAAACAGTTACTATGGTGCCGGTTGTGACGTACACATCATGTTTAATAGGATAAGTTTTCATGTTTCCGGTTCAACGTGGTTACCTCTCCCTTTCTCACGTGCCTTCTACTTGCCACAGCTTCATAAATAGAGCAGCATTTTTTTCCTTCACGACAGTCCAGCCAGCATCTCCGACTGCAGCTGATCTATAGGTTTTCTACTTCAGAGAGAGACAGCTTTCCTTAAACAAAACTTATTGTGTACTTTTGTTGCTTAGCTAAGGAGATAAGCTAGAGAACTTGTCTGAAAAGCAATTTTAGATTAAATATATATATATATGTCAACTGATCTAGAGGCAGAGATGTATGCCAAAAAGTCAGATAAGGTGCCATCGTTCCAAAGCAGGTCTTTTGATTCTGTCAACTCTGAGAAGGAGCTGGGGAGTGAAGTAAGTAGTACAAATACTTCTCTATTTGGTTTATTTCAAATGCTTTACAATAATACAGTTCTTAACTACAAGCTGATTCACCGCTGGGAATAAACTTATAATATTTAATAAATCAGAATCTAGTTGTTTAGATTAATTTTATATGGGAACAAGACGAATGCTGACAATTTTTTTTGCCTTTGTACCTTTTGTGAAGCTGTAGTAAAAACATTTTATATTATGAGTTGTACTATTATTAACAACCATTACATTCCCCAGTTTCCTTTTCATGTTCAATTATTAACTTAATGGCGTTAATATTGACATCATGAGGCTTGTTCAATCCCTTGTCCTTTGCAGGTTCACATACAGATTAAAAGAACCAAAACAGACAATTTTATGTAGGGAGGATTTAAAGAGTTGTCCAAATATTTCCCAGGTTTAGATGCACTTCATTCGTGAAATAATATCTCTTGTATACTGGCATAGATCGCTATACCATGTCCAACATTTAGCTTTGAAACACCCATCAGTTCAGTTCTCTGATATAGGAACTACCTGGTGCTTCAGACAATCAGCCAAGCAGACTAAAACATGAAAATCTTTTGTTACTTTTTATAGCATTGTTTCTGTGTTTAGCATAAAAAAGCCATGATAACTGTCTCACTCTGTCATAATCTGGGTCAGGGTTTTTCAGTCCAAGAGGGTCAGTGCCATACAGGTTCTACTTGTTCTTTTAAGTTACTTTGTCAGTTTCACAATTTACATGATTGGATTTTTTAAGCGCAGCACAAATATAAAATAACATATTATTTTATAATATAAAATAACAAATATAAAATCAGGAATAGTTACATTTGAAACAAACTGCAGCAGATAGTAAGTTTGGTTTTGTGTGCTTTTTACCCCCCACTCCCCCAACCCAACACACACACTTTGTTGCTACCAAGTGGGTACAAATACTCCATCTTGCTTTTATGCCAAGACTACAGAAGTATTTCAGTATTGTATCTCTCTACGTGTATATGAAAAAGTTTACTTGAAGTTAATCGAAATGGAGAAAATTTCTCAGAATTACTGATGTATGAATGAATGTCTTTTCTTTTTAAATCCCCAATAAATAAGTCAACATTCATCAGAGGAGAACGGAACCAGGACAAGCAGAGTCTGTCTTCCAGAGGGCCAAGCCACTCTGTGAAAAGCTCTTCAGCTATCGTATTCTCGCTTAAAAAAGAAGTGGGTGGTCTTATTAAGGCTCTTAAGCTTTTCCAGGTGAGTTTTTCTTTTAAAAAATTCAGACCATCATCTCACCTGTCTTCTAATAAGTCCAAGTGTTGAATTTTACAGAGTTAAACTATGTCATTGGGTTCTTTTAAAATTTGTTGATGGAAGCTTTTCTCCATGTTTGGATCATATTCTCGCAGGAAAAACATGTCAACCTTGTGCATATTGAGTCTCGGAAATCTAAACGAAGGGACTCAGACTTTGAGATATTTGTAGATTGTGACACCGATCATGAACAGGTGAAGGAGCTGATTCAGCTGCTTACAAGGCACACTGATATTGTTGAAATCACTCCAGTGGATAACTCCACTCTTCTAGATCACGGTAGGTGACACTTCACTCAGAATTATATATAATTTCATTTGTTTTGTTCCTCTTCAGTTGTGATGACAGACAATGTGAAAGGGAATTGTTATTTCAGATCTGGATGGTGTGCCATGGTTTCCTAAGAAGATCTCTGATCTGGATATGTGTGCAAACAAGGTTTTGATGTATGGCTCTGAATTAGGTGCAGATCATCCGGTACATATTGGACAGACTCTGTGTTTTAAAGTTGCTTCATTTATGTTTTATATAAAACTATTTTTTATTGTAAATGTGAGGAAACCTAAAACAGATTTACTTTTGCTTTAAAAATCTTTGAATAGACTGTTTTTTCCTCATATTTGCAGGGGTTTAAAGACAAAGTCTACCACAGAAGAAGAACATATTTTGCTGATTTGGCCATGAATTACAAATAGTAAGTTCCTATGTATGTTATATGCTATTTGCAATTTTACATAAAAAACATTTTTCTATAAGTTTTCTACAACTTTTATACTCATAAAGTCTTTGACTGATGGTTGTGTCTAAATTCCTCCTTTTATACTGTTTAAAGTTGATGACTTGTTGTCATTTAATCTAATTAGCTGTGAAATGATCTTCCAGATGTTTCTCTGTTCTAACTTTTTACAGATGGGCTGCTATCAAATAAGCATTTTAAATATTTCAGATTCAACATTTGGCACATTGTTTATTCGGTTTTGGGAATGAAATATGGGTTGATAAGATAACTTTTAGTTTACACTTTACAGTGTCTCAGTTTTGGGGGGGAACTGTTGCTGTAAAGGATCAGACAGCAAATAAGCACAAATGTACTGACAAGAAAAGAAATAGCTGCAATCTCACACTATAAAACTGTACTGATCAATTTTTAGAGCTTCAGCTTGTTCTCATATGTTATCTGTAACATGTTGTCTATATATTGTCTGCTCATTAATTTAACTGATACTGTGTTGTAGTGGCAATCCTATTCCTCGCATAGACTACACTGCAGAGGAGGTGCAAACCTGGGGTGTGGTGTTCAAGGAGCTCAATAAGCTCTATCCGAGCCATGCCTGCAATGAATATCTGAAAAATCTCCCACTACTGACCAAAAACTGTAATTACAGAGAAGACAATATCCCTCAGCTAGAGGATGTTTCAAACTTTCTCAAGGGTAACTGCTGCATTTTAGCCAAGCATGCGAAGACACAAGACAGACAGAATTTCTTTTAATGTTCTGCTTTTGTCTTAGCAGAGCGCTCAGGCTTCACCATCCGGCCAGTAGCAGGGTACCTTTCTCCCAGAGACTTTCTTGCAGGCTTGGCTTTTAGAGTCTTCCACTGCACTCAGTATGTCCGTCACAGCTCAGAGCCATTATACACACCTGAACCGTGAGTCCACATGTGCACAAAACTCCCACTATTTACTAGCTTCTATTTTATACCTTGCTACATCTATGGTAGCAAGGTATGCTACATCTATCTATCTATACAAATGAATGTGTGTGTTTTATGTAGGGACACATGCCATGAGCTGCTGGGACATGTTCCTCTGCTGGCAGAGCCCAGTTTTGCCCAGTTCTCTCAAGAGATTGGTTTAGCATCACTAGGTGCCTCAGATGATGCTGTGCGGAAACTTGCAACAGTAAGTAAATCTTCCTCCTTTGTGCTCAAAGAATGTCTGGCCATTTCAACCAACATAATTATCAATATAAAACCTACTGTTGATCAGTAGCATAGTTTTACTCATTTTCTACACCCACAGCTCAAACTTTAGCAATTAAAAGCTTATATTAAAATCCTTGAAATGTTCATGCCTGTGTTATAAACGGGTTAAAAAAATAAGCACAAAATAGGTCTCACTAAAAATTGCTGTTGTGTCCCAATACGAAAATGCCTCTCTTCTGTGATTGGTCAGCTGGTAAGAAAGAGATTAATCCATTTCAACAAGGAGAATACATTCCCTCACTCATGGAAAGGGTATTAGTGAAAAAGCAAAGTAGTGTTCTGGTAATCATTCCAACGGTTGATTACGATAATAAAGTAATTTTGCCATACATATGAATAATAATTATTTACAAGAGAAAGAGACACAATTTAAGACATTTTTGAATAAATGTTTTCTTTGTGACACACAAAAAGCTCATAAGAACACAGTAATTGCAAATACAATTTCTCGAATATATGAAGCAGTTTATGAAACCACCTTTAGCAGCATCTGAATTTAAATTTAGATCAAATTTTTATTTGGAACAAAAAAATAGTTGCTATTAACAGCTTTTAGACATCCTCTGGAATTTAATGAAAAATGTCATGTTGTCCTTTCCAAATAGTTTTTTGAATGAAGTTGTTTTGTCTTAGTGTTATTTCTTCACAGTGGAGTTTGGCCTATGCAAGCAGGATGGCAAGCTGAGGGCTTACGGAGCTGGACTCCTCTCCTCCGTCAGCGAACTCAAGGTAACATCTTTTCTTCTTTCTAAAGTGGTTTGAGGAAGTATTCAACCACTTAGTATTTAGAAAGTGCAGGACCATATTTTGCAGCAATATTTGTTCTTACAAGCTTGGTTACAAGGACGGCTGTAGCTAAAGGCGGCTGTATCTCAGGTGTAAGAGCAGTCGTCTTTTATACGGAAAATTGTGAGATTAATTCCAGCAATGTACACAGTAATGATAACTACTGCCTCTTCTGGTCGTCTTGTTTTACCCAACAAGACGTCTCCTGATTTGCGCCATAATGTTATTACTCATTAAACCCGAGCAGCAGGTAAAAGGCTGCTTCAACTCCTCCCATATTGTCTCTGTCTTCTTCTGTGGTATCTCGGAGAACATTTAAAAAAAAAAAAGTTTATTATACAAATTAAACAATACATTAAATATCGGAGAACGTGTAGTTTTGTTGCGTCGTATTGCTATCAGATGACATCGGTAACTTTCTAGAACTGGAAAAGCGCTATATAAGAACAAGTCCATTTACCATATGTACCTTTTCATAACTGTCCTTGAACTGTTTGGTAGGCTTTCTGGTGACCATGGTGTCACTTGCTTGGTGCTTCATCTTCGAGACTTTCAGAACAGCTGTATAAAACCTATTATCATGTGACATTTACATAGATGGCACATATGTGGACTTTATTTAGCTAACTAGAAATTCTCCCAAAAAGTACTACCATCCATCTATACATTATCTGCCGCTTATTCCCAAACTGGGTCGCTGGGGTGCTCGAGCCAATCCCAGTTGACATTGGGCGAGGGGCAGAGTACTCCCTGGAGAGGTCGCTAGTTCATCACAGGGCAACACACACAGACACACAACTAGACACGCACACACATACTCAGTCTTACGGGGAATTTAGAGTCTCCAAATAGCCTATCCCCAAGGTGCATGTGTTTGGACTGTGGAAGGAAGCTAGAGTACCCGAAGAGAACTCCAGACAGAAAGGACACGGTCCGACCTGGGGATCAAACCGGCAACCAGCTTGCTGTGAGGGTACCGTGCTAACCACCGCACCACAAGCAAAACTGAAAATATTACAGTCATAATTGTGTTTATCAGCCAGGTTAAAGCCAGGTACAATATTGTGATACTTTTCTTGAGTAATTTAAATATCTGACCACATAATTTATTTTTCTCAAATCAGCATGCCTTATCTGTCGAGGCCAACGTCCAACGGTTTGACCCCGTTCTGACCTGTAATCAGGAGTGCAAGATAACTACATTCCAGGATGCTTATTTTGCTGCGGAAAGTTTCGAGGAAGCCAAAAACAAAATGAGGTAATCATTTCTAATGAAAACATGACCATTTTCCATGAAATAGTACATTCCAATAGTTTCAGCAGTCTCAGTTTTAATACCTGATATGTTTATGTTCTAATAAAATATGGGATGATGAAATATTAAAACATTTGAAACATTAGCATCTTACACAACATATTTGGAATCAGGGTTTTACAAAGAAACAGTCAAGATGGATTGAAATAAGAGAAACAACTCTTTGGCAGCTTTGACAGAATTTAGTCTTGGAGATTACATTAAGTGAATTTTCCTTCTATATTACAATCATTTAAAGGAAAAACAAGTTATATGCAAGTTATATCTTTCATATACAAGACAATTCAAAGTGATTTACATAAAAGCATTAACAGTAGTGCAGATGGCGTAAAGAAGCATAAAAGACAGCAAGAAATAGCAAAAATCCCAATAAAACCGTAAATTAAATTAATTGAAAACAAGATCAGGTAAAAGTTACCATGCAGATTTTATTCTTAGCTGCATGAGAAAAATAACGTTTGTGGTGAAAGTTTTATCTCTGCTGGCATTTTGTTCCACTTTTGCAGCATAACAGCTAAATGCTGCTTCTCCATTTTTAGTCTGGACTCTGGTCTGGACTAGTTGACCTGAGTCTTTGGATCTAAGAGTTTTGATTTGTTTATATTCTCTGAACATATCATAGATGTATTCTGGTCCTAAACCGTTCTGGGATTAAAAATCAATCTGTAACAAAAAACAATAAATTCTGTCCTGTAACTGACTGGAAACCAGTGTGTTCGGATCTCAACATGAGCCACAGAAGTTTAACACTCTTTTTAGGAAGTCTTGTTAAAAAAAAAAAACAAAAAAAAAAACATGGCTTTTGGATTGATTGAATCTACTGTAGATTAATGCATTCGAGCCAGTCAAAAGGTTTAACTGGACTCAAGACAAAAAAAAAAAAAAAAAAAAAAAACTTTTGTACATTTATTTTTGCAGGGAGTTTGCTAAAACCCTTCAGCGGCCATTCACGGTTCACTACAACCCCTATACCCAGAGTGTGGATGTTCTGAACGACGTTTACGACATCAACAGCATGGTGAAAGACATCCGGCATGAGCTGGATATTGTGGAAGATGCCCTGGGACAGCTCAGGAAACAGAGAGACTGAGAAAATGATCGAGTTTCAATCATTTGTGCAAATGTATTAAAAGCAAAGTGGTGTGTATGAAAGTGTACTATTCCTGAAAGGAAAGTGGTATTTTTGCAGGATGAGCAAACAATTATTAGTCATTCTAAATAGTCATTGCATAAGGAGAGTGTTTACATGAAGCATCTTTATGGCTCTTGGGCAACAAAGCTGAAGAAGCCTCTGACTGAACGTTGATCCCCTGTTCTACCCTTATATCGTGTAGAGGATGTTTACGGTTGTCTTGATCTGTTTGTTCAGTTTCTTTGATTGACTGAATGGCGCTGCTGCCCCAACATTGCAGCAAAACAAACTAAAATCTTCACCAAACATAAATAGCTTACTGAAAAGGTTAAACCACCTTGCTTCTTCAGAGGTGGAAATGGTCTCGCTGAAGATTATATAATTGTTCCCATGCAAATTTTAGGAAACCAGTCTGTTGGAATTAAAGGAATGTTGATGAAAATGTTCAGGTTCTAAAAGAACAGGATCTCTTTTACAGCACAAAGTCTTTTTCCTCATTCATGCTGACGTTCAAAAGATACTTTAAATTCACATACTGATCCTGCTCCATGCAGGACAATATATCTCCACTGCTACTACTGACAGCTAAAGACAGACAGGCTGCATAATGAGACGCAGGAGGCGTAGTGGGTGTCCTGATGTAGGGGGGAGGGTGTTAATGAGAATGTTGAGATCTATGACAGAGATTGATTTTCTATTTGTGTGATAGAGAAGCTGTGGGTATGAAGTGTAAGTATGAAGTCTGTGTGAAGCCAGAGAGGATGTTACTGAGCTGCGGGTAAACCATTTTCTAACATGAAGATAAGTCCTGAATCGTTTCTCTAAAATGCTTCTGCTCTACTTTTGCCACTTTGAAACCATGTCCATGATCATGTCCGCAGAGTGACAGAACGGACAAGGAAATCAGTTGATGAAAACCAAAGTAGATCAGGTGGATTGTACCAGTAAAAGACGGACCAGATTTTACTCTGAAACATCAGCATCTCATCAGTACCAGCAACACTGGCATTAGGCCATCAGGTGAGACAGGGTTTCGCCTCATAAATGACACATGCGTTTATATTGCAGGGGGAAAGTTGTGTTATTTTGACACCACACGTCCTAACTATAAAGAAATGAAAAGCAGGTTCGTGAGACATGGTTGAACTGTGCCTGCTGGTTTATTGTTCACTTTAAAACCTTTGTAAAGGATTTTAAGTTCACCAACTACGGCATAATGATGCAATCCTCGTGAATCTACATGATGAGTGATACAGATGTTCAAGGCAGAGTACAAGAGTACAAGGCAGAAAGGTAGGTGGATCCGCTCCACAGCACTTCCCCTGTTCCCCTGGTTCAATTGAACCCCAGGAGAACTGCATGATTCCCTATAGATTATTGCCTGACTGTTTTACTTCCCCTCTGTGACTGGCTGCACTGCTTAATTCTTGTGGTTGGCTGGTGGTTCCATCTCCTAACCAGGATTGGCTGATTCTTTCGCCTTCCCAGCTCGGCCCAGCTTGTCAGCCCAATTTAAGACAAAGACAATCAGGCCATTTGGGTGTTAATTTCTCAGCCTGCCACACTTTGCTTTGGTTGTCCACCTGTGGATCTGGTCAGACTTGTATTCTTTGCTGTAGGTCCAATAAGGGTTGTTTGTGAACTCTCATAGTTCTGGTTGTGTTTCTTGGTTGGGATAGTATATCACAGTTTTTTTTTATATTGTACATGTGGTTTGTGAACAGGTGAAATCTGTTATAATTTGAACCTTCATTCTGCCTTTTTGTCACAATAAATAAATAAATACACTTTAAAGATTTGCTTACAGGAATGATGTTCACAACCTCCTCCCCTTTTTACTGGTGAGCTTGGGGTTTGTAAGAACTTTCTTTGTGTTGAACTATTCTATCTGGCAAGGGATTATGTCTGTATATGTTATCCAAACGCATGTATTTGCAATAAAGAATAAACTTGTCTTGCTCCATCTATACAATTGGTTTTACTTTATATTTCATGCCTACTTCATGGCCCCAAGTGAAGCCTGGAGTTGATCTCCGCTATCAGCATGCAAGAGGAAAGATGTAAGCTACCCTGGACAGAATACTAATTAGCCTAGCAGTAGAGCCCTCAGATTTTGAGATGCCCTTACTAGGGTAGAAAGAAAAACAACAGTTGTTTTTTTTTTTTTTTTTTTATCTCTGTGGTCTTCCATTTAAGAAATGGACTGTCTTCAACTTTTATTTTTAGGATAAACTTACTTTTTGGGATATACTTTATAACTAGCCCAAAGGGAAAAAATTAGACCAGTCTGAATAAAGAAAATATGACAAAAAAGCCATTTACTTGAAAAAGCTCACTAGTTACATCATAATATTTGCTGAAATATGTGCCAGGGGTCTGACCTACAACACCAAAGAGTCAGAAAGTGATTTTTTAAAAAAAGAATATGAAATGTAACCCTTGTTTAGGTGGAAGTTGCATTTTTGTGGGAATAAAGAAAGAGGACTTTTTAACTTTTGTCCTGTTTATCATAAATTCATCAATTCATGTCAAATTCTCTGTCACTATGTATGCTAAGGTGTATTTAACACCTTAGCATCATCCAACCCCCAAGTGTTTACCCTCTCCACAGGAGACCAGAACACTCAAACGACAGAAGGACTTTTATTATAAACATATCTCTTCTTGGTTCTAACCTTTTCATTCTGTTCCATGTATGTACGTTTGTTCTTTTATTTATTGATTTAAGGACTTAACTTGTGTTTTAATTTTAATGTTTAATGTGTTATCATTTTAGTTTAATCCACAGTTAGAGGTAATTCTGTTGTAGGGGCCATGAGCTGAAGTCAACCTCCACAGAACCCTGAGTGGCTGGCAGCATCCATACCTGCCCACTCAGCCAAAGCCTACCTATCTTCAAAAGACCAACACAGACTCTACTCTGCCGCTCTTCCCTCTTGTCTCTGGACTCCTGCCTCTGGTCTCTTGACCTCCCTGGATCATGCTCTGAAGCTACCTCCTCGCTACCTGCTTCTGCTGATTATGCGTGTGTGAAAAGCTTTATCCTGCTCGCTGAACAGCTTAAACCACCTTACTTTTAGACATTATTGTACGGTTCATCTTCGGCCTCTACTACCAGCCATCGACCCCAGAAGGAACCACTGAAAGCTCCGAACCTCTTTTCCCAGATTCCGACTGCGCCTATACGGACCGACACGTCTAGAACGGATCCGGACCCAAGCCCAGTCCACTGGTTGTAAGCTGCGGTTCTGAACGAACCCCATTTCCTCAGTGAGAAACTATTTGTCTTTAATGATGGTTGGCGAGTTAGGAAACTATCTCATCTAGGCCTTAGAATGGTTCAATCTCTTAGACATGATTAAGGAACATCACAGTTTACTAAATATATGTTAATTCCACATACATATTTTCTTCTCCATAGAACTCAGGTTTATAATCAAAGCTTACAGCAACATTTGTTTATGTCATGTTTCTCTAGTCTCGTTATATGTTTTATTATTTCTCATATTTAGCCATGCATGAAAAAGTGCTCACAGGCGCACCAGATGCCCTGCGGGAACCAGCCTCCCATGCACACACATACATCCACACAGATCCCACCCCTACCCTTCCTAACCCTAACCCCCACCGTAACACCATCCCAGGGATGCTTACCTAAGGATAATATTAATAAATTGATGACTTAATCAGTATTTAATTATTTAATCAATGGAAGACATAAATAGAAATATAATTACACCTACATTAAAAACTCAAACACAATCTGACATTACAAGTACATCTCAGGAAATTAGAATATTATAAAAAAGTTTAATATTCTTCATCAGTCATTTCAGAATGTAAAACCCATATGTCATATAGATTTATTACACATTCAAACATTTCAACCATTCATTCCTTGAAATATTGATAGTTGTGGCTTATAGATAACAAAAACTAAAATGAAGTGTCTCAACAAATTAGAATATTACATAAGATCAATTTAAAATTTTTTAAACAGTAATGTCAGGCTTCTGAAAAGTATGTTCTTTTTCATGCACTCAATACTTGGTTGAGCCTTCTTTTGCATGAAGTACTGCATCAGTGCGGCGTGGCATAGAAGGGATCAGTGTGGGACACTGCTCAGGTGTAACGGAAGCCCATATTACTTTTATTTATTTATTTTATTTATTTTCAGAATATTCTAATTTCCTGAGATGTACCTGTATAATTACCTGACTCTATGAGTCGTGAAATACTTACCATAAAGTAATAATGGATCCATAAATATAGTTTGAAACTGAACCAAGGAGTATAGTATATATCTATGGCACAAACCAAAATAAACAAACAAACACATGAAGGATGTATGGATGCATATATGGCATTTTTTTTCTTGCGGAAATGTAAATGTTGGGGAGGAGTAGGGATGGCGGAAACAGGTAGTGGAATGGTGAGTGCATGGCTCTGCAGCCTCCAGCAGCAGAGCAAAGAACCCTCTTCACCCTAACACCAGGGGGCTCAAATAAATATTTAAATGCCACGTGGACTCAACGAAATTATGGAAAGAATTTTATTGGTGGTGTCATGGATACGAAAATGAAATGAATGAAAATGAAAGAAATTAACCTTAAGATACCATACAAAGAAAATGAAACCCAGGTGAAACCAATTAAAGCTACCCAATCAGGGAGCTTATAGGGAGGTTGACGAGATATGTCACGATTACATTTTCATTGATCTCGTTTCGGGCTGGTGGCAGAAGTAGCTACACATCCACCGCTGCCATAGAAGAGCGTAGCATCATCTGTTTTTACAGTTTTTTAAACAAAGATTATGCCGACTTCGTGTAGTGCAGTAGGTTGCACAAACAGAACATTATGAACGTGTCGTCTTTATGCTAAACATATTTATGATCGTGAGTACAAGCAGTGGACACAAACTGACTTTTGCCAGATGTAATCCTGCAGGGAAATAAGTTAATCTGCTGTGTCCAATGTGCTTCTCCGTATGCGCTTTCAGGATGCAGGATGAGATCGTTTAATGATTTCACAGATCAGATGGTATTTTTTACTGCTGTCTGTCAGTTAATTGAAAACTAAACGCAGTGTTTTAGCGCAGTGCTGTTGTACCGACCACCCTGTATAACAGTAAAGTGGCGAGATGGATGATAGACTGATGCATGTATATTTTTTATGTTATGCGATCGACTGGTAACACTTTCGTAATTGATGAGCACCCTGCGCCAATCATTAATTCTATCATTAATTACAAGCCTTAAAAACTTTCATTGTCTTGTTATCAGCTGTCCCTACTTTTGCTGCGCATGCACACAGCTGAATTGAATTGCTGTGCATATGGTCGTAGCTTTGATAAACAATAAACCTCCTTGCTCATAAAAGTCTGGTAGACCTCTGTCAGAGCTGGAAAATTATGTGACAATAACTGTGAAATGGATGCACTAAAACATCCGCTCTGTCCGATATGTGCAGCTCATTTCAGCCTCAAACGTCCATAAAGGCTTCAGATCAGTTCTCCAAAAAAGAAAAAATATATAACTTATGTTTTATATACACACACATTCTTCAAATTCACCTAAAGAGTCAAGCCTTTACTTCCATTGTGGTCCTTTAGCAGGAACTTGAGAGATTCAGACGGAAGATTGTAACTCCGTAGGAAGCATAGTGAGTAGTTTTCACTGTAGTATAAAACTTCATGAACATGCCCACAAACGAAAAAAAAAATCCATCCAGCGATTTGTAAGCTTTCAATGCTTCGGCTGTGTCCAACCCAGGAGTGTTTATAAATAGTTCCAGATGTCTCCATACTGCACAAGCGGCCACTTCGACATATTGTCCCACTGCTTTTAGTCCATTTCAAGCGGACCATGCAACAAACACCACGCACATACAACTTCTGTTCGTATCTTTCACAATCCCTGACCAATAAATGGTCAAGATGTTTCTCTTTTGCTTTTAAGCGACTTTATTTTTTCCTCTTTCCAATTTCCATGATGTAAACACTACGAGTAATCCCGGTTACGGGGACTGCCGACAGCTAGTGTGCATGACCGTGATTAACCAAATGTAAACAACAACACTCCCTCCCCCAATCATGGAAGGCCAGCTCACGGAATGGATCATTTGCCCTCAGCCTGAAGACGGGCAATGATGCCCGAATTATCGCTGCAGCAAGCCCATATATGGCAGCCTTTCTACTAACCCCATTGTGTGCTATTTTTATTACCATTTTAACTACTTACCTTGGAGTGTCGTATGAAAATACTTACCTTTATGAAGCCCATATTGGGTACTTACCTTGTGCAGTGGTGGATGTTCTCCCTCGGGTCCTGGGAGACAGTGTGCCATTTTCCCGTCAGGGAACCCTTTTCCTCGTCCCCACCCACAGACACACAAACATCTATACTCACACCCAGTGCACCTTTCCGCCACTCAACACACACCCCATACGCAGTCACACCCACACACATACAGTGACCCATCCACACCAACCCCTCCTCCCCTCTCCACCCAACATCCCCCACATCCACGTATCCCCTCACTCTCTCAACCCTCCCGGCTCTCCTGAGGCTAATGAGGAATGAGGTGAACAAGAGACCATCTCCAAACTCTTCTTACCTACAATTCTTCAACGTTTCATATCACAGATCATGTAGAGCCAGTTATTCCATTGCACAAAACTATAAGCATATGGCCAGTGGGCAGGAAGTTTATGCAAGACTTCTCTAGTCCTATAACCTAAAACGAGAGGCAGAAAAGATTAAAGCAAGTGGAGGAAAGCAAAACTTCAAATTCATTATGAGCTGTATGAACAAAGCCTGTGTAATTATAACAATGAGCTGTACAAGGCCAGAGAGCAGTATCTATCTCAGATGATTAACAAGAATGTCAACAACTCTCGCTCTCTGCTGTGACTAAAAAACTTAGAAATCCTCCTCGACATTTCAGCCCAGAGCTCATTTCCATTGAGAAATTCAATGAGTATTGAGGCCGGAATGGAATAAGTCCCTTATAACGGATCCATACTGTTTTAATAGACGGTTTGTGTTTTTTTGTATTTCTTTTTCTTCACCTTTTTCAAGTTGGATGTAAAGCCCCTGCTACCAGGAAGAACATACTGAGGGAAGGAACACCTGCCCAGATATAATTGTACCATGCCCCGTCCAGCAGTCAGTGGCAAATGCACCAGGGGATG
>JBAMHX010000001.1:33615619-33630709 GCA_037177515.1 Pseudomugil tenellus
CTGAAAGTCAGATCTGAGTCTATCAGCACTCCAAGGTTACAGACTTGATTGGTAGTTTTAAGACCCCGAGTCTCCAGCTGTTTACTGAGGCTGGCCCTTTTCTCTTTCCTGCCAAACAGAATTATTTCAGTTTTATCTTCATTTAATTGGAGAAAGTTTTCTCTCATCCATGTGTTTATTTGCTCTAAACAGTGACACAGTAGATCTATTGGTCTGCAGTCGTCTGGTGATAAAGACACATAACTGCATCGTCTGCATAGCTGTGATAATTGATGTTTAGGTTCTATAATAGTTGACCCAAAGGGATCAGATACAAGTTGAACAGAAGAGGTCCAAGGACTGACCCCTGAGGTACTCCACAAGTCATGGCTACTCGTGCAGATTCATAGCTGCCGATCGTAGCAAAATAACTCTGCCCTTCTAAAAAGGGCTTGAACCAGTTAAGGACTTATCCACAAATTCCAGCCCAGTTTTCCAGCCTCTGCAACAGGATTCTGTGATCTACAGTATCAAACACAGCACTGAGATCCAACAAAACCAGAACTGATACTTGACCAGAATCAGTATTAAGCCTAATGTCATTTAGGACTTTGACCAAAGCTGTTTCAGTGCTGTGATGAGGTTGGAAGCCTGACTGGAATTTATCAAGATTTCTACTTTCATTTAAGGAGTCATTAAGTTAATTAAATACAACTTTCTCAATAATCTTGGATATAAAAGAGAGGTTAGAGACAGGCCTATAGTTGTTCATTATAGAGGCGTCTAGAGTCCTTTTCTTTAGGAGAGGCTTAATGGCAGCTATCTTCAGTGACCTTGGGAAAAACACCTGTTTCCAGAGAGCTGTTGACAATAGCCAGGAGATCACTTTCTACAGACGTAAAAACTACTTTTAAGAAGTCAGATGGTATCATGTGCAGAGTGTGTGTTGGAGGATTTTTAAATCTATCCTATTAAATTGAGACATAACATCTGAGTTAGTTCTTGGTTTTGGACTTAGACTAATTTTCTTGTTTGACTGTTTGGTATTGATATTTTGTGAAATTCTTTTATTTTTCTATCAAAGAATATGGAAAATTCATTACATTTCTCAGTGGAAAGAAGTTCTGGGCTGAACTGTTTTGGTGGTTTTGTTAGTTTTTCAATTAGCAAACAGAGAGCGAGTGTTGTTGACATTTTTGTTAATCATGTGAGATAAATATCCCTCTCTGGCCTTGAAGAGCTCATTGTTATAATTTTGCAGGCTTTGTTTGTACAAACCATAATGAATTTTAAGTTTCGATTTCCTCCATTGACGTTCAGCTAATTAACAAAATTATTTTTATTAATTAGTCGACTAATTACATGATATATGAATTGCAGCATAACGTGCCAGCATGCAGTATTGCATAGCCATCATTGGATTCCAGCTTGAAAGGGGATGTCTAAGTGTTGCTGTATGTGCTATCTAAATATAAAGGAAATAAAAATGATTGCCTACACAACAACTGTTAATTAAATTGCAGATTGTGGGCTTCAGAAAACAAAAATAAATACTTGTATAGGTTTTTCTTTACTTTGTATATAACATAGATACAGTTTCAAGTAGCCTTTTTATGGTGTTTAATTTAACTGCTGCACAATCAAATGAGGTCGGCACCTGAAAAAAAAAAAACTAAATTACCCACAGAAACATTTAAGGGTCACTTTTGACTTTAATGATAGTAGGTAACAAGCCAGTTGGCTTACCGAGGCAGAAAAGTAAAAACAAGACATTGGAAGGTAGATTAAAGTGGCAGCTTTCAGAGAAAGATTACTTAAAGCGAAGAAATGATTACATCAATTGATAAATTAGTGATAGACTATTTTATTAGTTGAGATAAGTATGACTAATCGACTAATCTTGGCAGCCCTTATTTATTTTCATCCATCCATCCATGTATTGCCAGTGACAATAAACAAACTTAATTCATGTTTGAACAGAGTGAAACATGTACTCGATAGAAGCACGATAAAAGAAAGTAAAAAAAATGTCATTCTTAACCTTTGACATTCACAAAAAGTGGTCAGATGAGTGCAGGTTAAACATATTGGTGGCAAAAATATTGCAGTCATTCAAGTCATCTGTTGAACATTTCTGGTATTTCATTATATATTGCAGATTTAGAACACAATGTCACTTTTTTTTCCAATTTTGTCAAACAGACTGACTGACAGCCATGTGAATTTTGGATCAGTGTTTGTCACCCTTTTCAGGCTGAATGTAGGATCAGCTTTGGAATACATTACATAAAGACTTGCTCTTATTCCAGAGACTGGAGAAAAGATCTGCAGTCAGTATAGGAAAAAAATCCTCACTTTCCCTCCTTTCTCCATCTCCTCCTCCCACTGAGCCCTGACCGTCTTCCCCCCTCTTGTCTAAGAGCTAAGTTTTCTTCGGACTGCTTGTGTTTTTTCCACCGTGGCTCTAGTTTACCTCACCATCTGGTTTTGCTTAGTGTTCAAGTCACTTGAGTTTTTTTTTTCCCCAGTTCCGACTGCCCCTTTTTCCTACATCTGCTTCTCTCCTCTCTCAACCCCAAACACTATGAAACACTTACCAAATGAACCCCTCCCCCCTTTCGCCTTCCAAGGATTGTCGACAGTCCCTGCTAACAACAGGAAAGAAGTGAACTACAGCTGAATAATTAGTCACATATTTTCTAATGTTTCGTAGCAATAAGCTGGACCAGGGGTCGGCAACACATTGCATCGTATACATTTAGAAGTCTTAGATAGCCTTTATCTGAAGGCAACACAGGCTGTAAGTAAGGAGGTGTATAGCTGTTATCCGAAATAAAGGAAATCCGGACCTTATGTTATAACAACATAGTATATTGTAAAAAAAGTGAAACATATGTTGTAACGTGATACGTTTTATTGTGAAAACATGAGATCTAGGTCTACATAATAAAAGACAGTGAAAAGGTGGAATACAAACAGTATTTGCTTATTAATGAGGAAACTGCTTCAGTGGCTCAGAAATGTCTAAATGTGATCACATGCAATTAACAGGAGACAGTGGGGACAGTGATTTTTAGAGCTTCAGAGTCGTCCAGGGATGTAAACACAGGGAGAGAGAATAAAAGCACAGCTCCCAAATAATTGAGATTTGGTTCAGTTTTGGATCAGTTATATTTAACAGCACAATACACTGACTTATATTGGTTTTGGTTACTGGGGCTTGAGTCAAAATGTCCAGGGCTAAAGCCCTTAGAAAACCGGCTGGCAGTGCGACTGCTCTCCCCCATATTTTTCTCCCACTTTATACACCACTTTCCCAGCAAAACACTGGAGGGTGCCTTGACCCCTTTTTTTCCCCCTTTTTTGCATATCTATCCATTTGCGTGTAATGTAATGGAGAGGAATAACGATGATTAAAAAGATTTAGGTAAAACAGAAATGGAAGCTGGAACGCAGCAGCAACAATACACCCAAAAGTAACCCACATTTTTTAACATCCTTAATACTGATCACAGTGAACGGAGCTAAACAACCGGAGCCCTAAACTGTCATCTATCCATTCTGTTAGAGACAGATGGGACAATAATTTCTCCATTCAGTCATCTTATGATTAAAATGTGACCGGTGTACATATCTTTGAGATTTGGCCATTGTTTGGGTAATGAAACAGTACTAGTTTATTGTTATTTTTAATGTAGCCGGAAGAGCGAAACAAATTTCGGCATTATGGATTATGGGAACGGGGTCCGCCAAGAAAGTGGTTGATAGGCTACATTTTAAAAAAAAAAAAAAAAAAAAACCTCCAGGGATTCGCAAAAGAGACGCATGCGGCTCCGGAGCCGCGGGTTGCCGATCCCTGAGCTAGACTTTTAGCTTTGAAACAATGCGTACTTTTGTCTTTTTGTGCAACTTCCCATGTTGTCATGTTACTCAAGAATTGTACTTATTTCCTTACTGGTTGCATAATTTGTGAAACTTTTGTCTCTGTTAGATACTGCTGAGAGATTTCTTTTTTATATGAAATGCTTCCATGTTTACTAGGAAACAGAAATATCTTTAAAATATCTTTTATTGTGTCTGAATTTACCAAACATTCACTTTTTATACTTTAATGTGTAATTTTTAGAACTCAATTTCACAATAATGAGTGCTGCTTACACAAAAAGAAACTTCCAGTTATGTTAATTTTCACTGTGTGTCGTCTTGTTTTCTACCACCTTCATAGCAACTATCTGTGCTGGTAGTGCAGCTTTAAGTTGCATTTGACTCAGTTCCTAATTCTGTTGAAATCGACATTATTTCACTTCGTAACTTCCATAATCAAGTGAGGTTAAAGTCTGTTTCAACACCAGCAGGACTGACTCAGACAACATGCACAGTGGCAGCTGAACCCACGTATTTGAGTTATTTACAGAAGTACTAATAATGTCACAGTAATGTTCGCTGATGGTCAGTCGATGCTGTGGTTATAAAATCAGCATTTAACTAAGATGGGACTAGAATAATATTCACCAATGTTAGAAAAACATACGACTTAAGTTGTTTTTTCTCCAAATCGACTTGCATCTGAGAATAAGAACAACACAAGCACTAAATCAAACAGTAGAGGACATTATAGATAAGTGCAGTCGAACTGCTGTAGTGTAGACACCTTCAAAAAATAGAAATCCGACTCAAAGAAATACTAACTCTCCAAGTTTCCAAATAGTTAAGCTGCATTGGTAATTATTAAACCCCTTAAATGCAATGCCAAGTGAAAAAACTTGCCTTTGGTGGATGTTTTCTTCCATTTGATAAAACCAGTTGGTGTTGTCTTATGCATGATTGGAAAGCCAGATTAGTAACCTTTACAACACCATCTGTGAAATGAGCAACATAGCTAAATGTGGGGATAGTATTACAAAAAATGGGGCCAAAATCCTCTGTATTATTCTCTTGGAGCTCAGTCTTGTTCTGAGTTTCTTTCATAGATTGGATGACTCTATTCTGCCACAGTAAAGGCCCATTTACACATACTTTAAGTAAAAGTCCATTTCTAACTTAGTCATATGTCACCACCCTCATACTTCGATTCATCTTTTAGATTGTCGTAGTTTTTAAGTTAGAGCTGAATTTAGAGTCCTCTTCTGAGTTTTAAAAACTAGTTAGTAATGGTAATGAATTGCTATAATTTCCAAATCGCGAGAAGTAAAAGAATAAACCGACAAAGTTTTTGCTGTTCTCAACTTTTTCTGGGTCTTGAGGTACTTTTAAGGTCCAATACCGCTAGAGGCAGAAGATGTATTCACAGACAGACAATACAGTGTGTCTGCCTTTGTTTACTTTGATGAATGGAGTCTTGTTTTATTTTAATACACATACATTGTTTTTATCACATATCTTTTCGTTGGCAGAATAAGTACATTAGGAATAAAGTTTGATTTGATAATTGCACAATTTCCAAGGCTTAGAAATACATTAGATTATGCAAAAGGCTTTCTAAACTAAAAAAAAAAGTTTTCAGTGTGCGGCACCGTCATAGTGAGAAGAATGGGTGTAAACAATCCAGTCCACTCCATTTAACATCATCATGTGATCACTGGGGTCACTGTGGTCCAAAAACCCTGGAAAACAGAAACTAAGTTTCCTAAAACAGAAGACATTAGAAAAAAGCTAGTTTTAATAGTTACTGAACAATGAGATATTGATCAGTGGTATAATTTCTGCATGTTTGTTTCAACTGATTACATTTTCTGGTATTATTTATACCAATGGGGGGGTTTCCAGAACTGGGGAAACCAGCTTCCACCTATGGGTAGAAATCTCAGCAGGTTCACCACAAGAGTTATTAAACTGAGAGTTGTTGTCAACTTGGCTGTTTCAGCGGTTCTTTGACAAGATGCTGACTTTGAGGTGGGAGGGGGAACACATGTGCACTGCTTTTAATGCAGTGTTTTTTAGGATTATTGTTTTCCTCGTTTAACTTCAGTTAACACAAAGAAAAAAGCCATTTCTTTTCTAATACATTTTTTTTGTCCATTTAGACAAACATGGGAGAAGTAAAACCATATGACAGTCTTAACCTGGTAAACATGCACCAACAGAAGAGTGAAGCTGGTTTATTTTATACTGGTGCAAAAGATAAAGGGTTCCACCTGTTGTCCATTAAATATTATTGCACGCATGCAGTTGTTAAGATGGAAGGGGAGAATGTTGCTTCCACAAGTAATAATAATAATGTTCATGTAAAATTTGAGTCATTATATAACAAATATTTCAATAAAGTGTTAACTTAAAAACAGTTATTTATATTCAGTATAATTATATCCCTGAACACTGAGTTTCGGGAATATTACGGTTTCGACCCGACCGCTGCTGCATATCCTTTTTGTAAGCGTGATAAATCGAACAATTTTTACAATTTCATTTTTATTCTCTGTATACCTGTTTTGGTCTCCTGGGGGATGACCTGTGTGAAATTTCATGATTTTTGGATTTATGGTTTTCCCACCAGGTGACACTTTATGCCCAGAAAATCATATTTTTGGCTATATCTCTGGAACTATTTGTTCGACTTACAAATCGAGTGCAAATGACTGTTCATGACCTCAGGATGTATCCAGTCGTGACATCATTCCTGCCTGGTTCAATATTTTCACACCAGGTGGAGCTTTGTAGCTGAAAAATCGCTGTTTTGACCATATTTTTGTAACTATTTGTCAAATTAACCTCAATTGAAGTGGAAATGATATGTTGTGGCCTCAGGATGCATCTGGGAATGACATCGTACCTGCCTGGATCAAATTCTAGTTACTTAATGTATACAATCTACTTTATTCATTATTGGGTTTAGTGAGGCTCAATGAATAAATATGATAGATGATTTGTTAATATAGCTACAGGGTATTGTGTGGCCTTTGGAGATATATCCTTAGCTGTCGCTTCCAACACCATAGGTCTTGTTTACCTTTATACCAAAAAAGCTCTGAGTTGTAACTGATGCAGAGCTTTTTTGATACTCAGCTGAAAAAATGATTCCACAGAAGGTAAACTGCTGAAAGTTTGAGAAACAGATTTACGTGAGTTGGAGGAGATGGCTGGCGAGAGGGAAGCCCAGTTTTTTTTTTCTCTGGCAGCTGCGAGCCTGGATGAACAGTGGATGACAGATGGATGTGATCAGTCTCTCTGTCTGTTCAGGTGTCCACATCCTGATAGCTGTTGGTGCAGTGATGATGGTGGTCGGTTTCCTGGGATGCTATGGTGCTATTCAGGAGTCCCAGTGTTTGCTGGGAACGGTAAGTCGCACTTGCAGTAACTCTTTTGGAGTTTAAAATTTTAGTTGTGGCGTGAAACTCATTTTCGAGAGATGCCTCGTATTAATGATTGAGAGGCATCATCCTTAGTATTTGCAAATGTTTTGTTAAATTATTATATCACACATTCATCACATCAGACAAACAGTATGTATTCATTGTACATTTAATCTCAATACATGTTTGCTTTTAAAGTAAATGATCATGTTTTCTCTCTATGTTGCAGTTCTTTGCATGCCTGGTCATCCTCTTTGCCTGTGAAGTTGCAGCTGGAATCTGGGGTTACATGCACAAAGACACTGTAAGCCTGGTACACAGAGTGCTGAACATGTCTTCATGAAAGATAAACCCTCTGGGATGTTCAACTGTTGAGAACCTACCTGAGTTTTTCCGCAGTTTTGGTCCCTCTGGAACACCATGAATGAAACGCATCACAATTGCTGGCGTCAAATAGAAGATGATCTATTTTTATTACACAATCTAAGTTTTTCCGTGTCAGCATATGTAGTCGCAGAAAAAATGTATAGACCACCATTGTTTTCTAAGGAACAACAAATGATCCGTAAATTTTGGTAAACAACAGTTGTCTAATAATTTATTCCATGACTGTAATTTGCCGTCTTTGTATTATTTCAGTTTGTAATGTAAACTAGCATTTTTAACATCTTGATAATACTCGGAGTTGAAATTCTGATTATGTTTGCTTATTTTCCTTCCTTAGGTGTCAAAGGAGATTATCAACTTCTATGACTCTGTGTATGACAAAGCTGTGACAGATACCATCCTTGACTCAGACAGAAAGCTGGCCATCAGCAAGGTTCTCAAGGTCTTTCATGAGACGGTATGGCCACATACTTTTAAGCATTTCATCAAGTCTAAATATTGAATCAAAAAGCTATACCGATAGCATCATACATAGAAATATATTGAGAAGGAACAAGTTAATGAACCAATTAACTATATAACCTATAATCGGTCAACAAAACAATCTGGTTTTCTGCTGTTTTTCAGCACAATTTTATCATTTTCTCGTATTCACAACTATGCAGCTAAGATTGATATAATGTGAAGCTCCCTAACATTTAACTCACACGGACATTTCTGTGTTTGTGCTTCAGCTAAACTGCTGCGGTAAGACGATGGGAACCTCCTTTCTGACACAGTTGACCGACAGGCTAGGCGTCACCGATGTTTGCCCCAAGTCAATGCCTGATTCTGTAAGTGCTGTCATCTTTTCACGTGTTTATAAAGAAGTGTTCATACTCCCACTGGATTAACAAAAGCAGGATATAATTTCAATTAAATGTGAAAAAGAAAGCGTAGCGAGCTCAGAGCTTGTTTAGCTTTGTTTTTTTTGCCAGTGATTATTGTGATCATTTGTTTTCCAGTTAGAAGCTCTTATGGCAAAATTACCCCCACCTCCTATGGGCAAGTGCAAACCCACATCACTAGCCAGTGGTCACATGACCACCACATGACTGGTTTGTAGATGCAACATACAAGTGTTTACATATGCAGCTTGTTCTCATAGTTTTTCATTTTCTCCATTGGTGTTTTTGCAGAAAAATCATATTGTCAAAAAGTTATGTTGATGCCCTCAGTGTCAAGGTTTGGACAAGAAATGAATGAAGCTAGCAGCTGTACTCCATTACATTGCCAGTCACAAAATGATCTGAAAAACGGAATGTTTCAAAGGACTCCAAGGTAGCATTGAGACGCTTGCTCGGTGCTATCCAGTTATAACATCTTTGTGGGCTTTTGCGTAGTTGGAGGAATAATCTTTTGCTGTCTGTCAAACATCTATGTTTATGGCAGCCAACCATAACACAACCTTTTCTAAAATCAGTAAAAAGTCTGTGAGGACTGATGCAGAAATCCAACGGTGTTACCGTTTAGAAACATTTCGTTTTCACAAGAGAGAAGCTATAGGACAGTTTGCCGATGTTCACAGATAACTGTGCTTGCCTTGTAAAAATTATTTTAAAAAAGTCCTGCATCCAGGACTTTTTCACCTTCAAACTCTAATAACTTGTTCCTTATTTAGTTTAAAAGATTTAATGAACATTTCATCAAAATGCTAAAAAAAAACAGACAGAAAAACCAACATTGCCAAACATACCTGCTGCCTGGGTGTAGCTAATACTAATTATAAGAAAGGTTGTAGTATAGCATCTTAGCCTCACTATTGTGCCCGCTTTTAGCAGCATAGCAATGAATATGCTATAAACTGTTTTTTTTTTTTTTTACCTGAAACTCTAAATCAGCTCCAACACAGCTGAATGAATTTAATCCATTTAATTTTCATCAGGTGTGTTAGTGCAGGAATTAACAAAACCTGCTGGATACCGGCCCTCAAGAACTGGACTTTAACACATGTGCTCTAAATGAAGGCCAAATATCCCCTTTATTTAGATCATGTGGTGGAAATGTGCTTTATGCTTGTCTTTTTGTGTGACTTGCAGTATTCACATTATCAGGCTGGTTTCCTGTCATTCACATATCACTCTTTACACCTGTTTGACGTGTCAAATGGGATTTGCAAAGTTTGCAGGATCACAGATAATTGAAATCGTGAATACTTCATTATGACATACTGCGAACAGCTGAATAAAATAGTTATAAATATGTTGTGATTTTTTTGTAGATCAGCCTTTTCAGTGACATTTTGACATTTTCCCTTACAGGGTTGCCATAAGCGGATCGAAGATCTATTCTCAGATAAGATTTATCTGATTGGATTTGCTGCTCTGGTTGTTGCAGTTATTATGGTGAGAACATGGACATTTAGTAGTTTACCTTCTCCTTGGATCTAATTAAACATTTGTGCACTATAGAATGAAATAGAAAAGAATAGAATAGAAAGTAATCATTCCTGTTTCCTCAAAACTGGACGATGAATAGATGCCTCAACCCAATCACAATTAAAACAGCATTTACCTATTACAGTCACCTGTTTATTTAGATTAAAAGATAACCAAATAGTAAGGGGAACAACAATAATACTACCGACCCATAGAGGACTCCATACTCTTATTGTAACCGTGGCGTATGTTAATAGAGCAGTATAAATCTGTAGATGTTTGGGTTTGCTTGTCCTGGACATGCAGACTGTTCCAACATTATGTTGTATTGTAATTTACAAAATAAGAACATATCCAAGCATCTCTGTTTTATCTTTTCACAGATATTTGAGATGATTTTCAGCATGGTTTTGTGCTGTGGAATCCGCAACAGCCCTGTGTACTAAAACGTCCGGGTGCCAACACCTTATCAAAGGAATGAAGGATGACCACACATGACCACAGTTCTTTTCTTTTTCCTTTATAACCAGGAAATCTCACATATAGTGCTTGCTGGATTTAATCAGCTCCTTAATGCAAATAAACTAACCTCCATAGAAGATTTTATTATACTGTTGTTTTTGTTTTCCACAGATGCTGTTTCAGTGTGTTAGCTCAGTGCTACAGTCCTTACACCATAAGTAGATATTATATCACACTGTTCCTGATTCTCTATATTCATCAGTCACCGTGCTGTAATCCTTCAGTGATTTGTTGTTTTTACCGCTTTATGAACATGCTCTAACATTCTTGGTTTAATGGATTTTTATTTGACTGTTTTATGTACAAATTGTATATAAATATATGTTGACAGTGCTTTATGTCTGCCTGAGCTTGGCTGTTGCATTACATGAAACCTTTCTTCAACCCATAAAGTTGGTGCGTGTTCCAGAAAGCAGGTTTAATCTGAGGAATGAGTTTGTCATGAGATGAGGTGAAACTCTTATTGCTATGGTAACTAACTCAGTAAAATAATACACAATGCTCCATCATTGAGTCATATAAGTCATTTATGTTATTTACATCCCATCACTCATCTTCGGTTTTATGTAGTTTTGGTGCCAAAGAACATACAATTCCATTTTTTTTAGAGGTGTAGGTGTTCCTTGTTCCCTCCCTCGCTGTGATCATCAATCGGAGGGAAATTGTCTGAGCTTTATCAATGATGACTTTTTTTGTAGAACGTGAATACCAAAATGATCGGTCGGAAAAATAATGTCACCCGTTTCCCATGATGAGGGTTAGACGGAGTTGATTGAAGCTGCTTTCTGGAATAAATCCTTCATGCCTGGCACTGAGAGGTCATTTTGTTGTTTCCATGTTTAAAAACAACTTTATGCATCTATGCATGAAATGTATTCGTTGTCTATGCATCCACATATTTTTGGCTAACTTTTTCCAAGTTTGTGGCTGGTTGCTTCCAGGCTGTAGCAGGAATAATAGCAGGCAAAGTCTCGTAAATCTATGTTGCCTTAAGACAAGAAAAGTGGAGGCTGGTCTCGTCTTATCTGAGATGATTGTGTAATCGTTGTTGTACCGTTCCTCCAGCTCCACCGTCTACTAACCCCTCTGCATTTTCAATAATAAACTTCATTAGAGACCCAGATGAGTCTCAATACTCTCATCTGATCTTATCCTCCTAGTGGCATGTCATCTTTTCATAATCTTTGAGTGTGTTGTGTAGGTGTTGCTTTAGAAACCACTAACACAGTGTGAACAGGTTGATGTGTGGACATTCAGAGCAGGTCCAGGGTTTTATACCATAAAGCAGGATTTCAGAGGGGAATTTAGGGTTTAGATTTCCAGCCTAACAGAGCTTGTTAATTTCTTACTGAGTAGTAAAACGTATCTGCGATAAGACATCGTCACAGGCACTTCTTCCTAACCGGACTGTTTCTGACCAACCATGCTGTTTACTTTTCTCTGATGTGATGTGCATCATCAGGATAGAAGGTTTATGCATCCCATTACTCTTGTTACTGTTAAATGTAAAGAAAGCTTGGAAAGCTTTTTATAAAAGTAGGACATTTAAATTGTGTTGTACTTCAGCAGGCGGACTATATTGGAGTATAGTCATTTATTTTGGTTTTGTTTGTAAAAAAAAAAAAAAAATTTAAAAGTTACAAAACAATTTGATTTATCACGTGAAACTGAAGGCTGTGGTCAATTTATTGTAAAACTAAAATGCTTTAAAAGAAAAATAAAATATGGAGAGAGGAAAAAGAGAAATCTGTCAGTATTTTGTTTTAGATGCTCTGGTTTTTATGACAGCTTACATTTCTTGGTGCTTTGGCTAAAATCAAGATTATTTATCTAAGTTTTAACTTTCTCATACTGCAGATCAGTGTTCACTCACTTTATTTAATTTTTTTTGCAGATTGTTTTGCTGAGCATGTTATTAATGTTTTGTCCTCATGCTTTCATGATGGCTTGTTTGGATGTAATTATCTTTGCCTTCAACCAGTTTTTCACAATTCAGACAGAAGTTTTGACACAAATTACACTTTTTATATTTTAATGTGCATATATATGTGCATTTTTTTTCCTGGCAGTTTGACATTTATCTTTGTTTCCTTTCACATGTTTTCCATTAGCCTAGCTCTGACTTGTGCAGCTGGAGATTTCTCCTCATGGTCACAATATTTTTTTCTGAATTAAAAAAAAAACAAACAAAAAAACCGACTAAAACAATAACTCTTCAATTATTAAATAAAATAGTTTTGTGTCATCTCTGTGGTTTCTTTATGGGTGTTTTGATTGTTTTTTTGTTTTTTTTTACTAAACTGATTAACTCCCATATTCATACCCCTAATATTGGATCTGCTCTGGTTTCCTACATCTATCTGTTACTTGCATGCATGACTGCACATTCCTGCAGCTCTCAACTCTTCATTAACAAATTCATTAAATCAAAGTATTTTTGTAATTTCTCATGATATTCGCTTTTATCAACTAATTAAAACCTTGCCTTGACAACATGTCACATTAAAACCAAGAGTGGATGTTTCATTTAGCCTGTTTGTATTGTACTAATGAAGGTTGTAATACTAATACTAATGTATGCCCTTTTTTTCTCCCCTTTGTATTGTGATATTTTATTTTGTATGGTACATCTTAAAAGATCTGGAAAGGGTGGAAGATTTTGTGGCAGTCAAACTGAGTTTTTCAGTCTAATGATGAAGGCACTTACTTTCTGCTGACAGTATAGTATGTTTAGTGATGTACTCTCAGGATCCACTGCCACCCAATTCTTAACCCTTCTCTACCTTGTAGACTTTGGTTTGCCCGAATATAAAGGGATTAAATGTATTTTACAAATAGTGAAGAAGTTGGTCTTGTCTTGTGTTTTCCTTCTAGAAACTGATTTTTATAAAGAAATGAGAAAATATTTCAGTAATGTGTCAGGAGATGTTTGTATAAAGAATACTATGAACCAGATGCAGAAAAACAGAATAAAGGAATCAAGTAGTTTATATAGTCATGTTTTAAAAAAGAAAACTTCCTTGCACCTCTATTTATAACAATTTATCATATTCTCTTAATGTGTTTACGCCACAGTGTTACATACCAGCAATGCTTCCAAGGATATTTTGACCTGTTATTATTAAGGCATCATCACATTTTTTTTTTTTATTACTGAAGGCTTGTCCAGAATTTTAATCTTTATTTTATTTAATGAAACCACAAATAGTTTAATAGATAAAGACAGTGCTGGTCAGACGTGGCGTAGGCAAAAATTCCCGTGACAATTTTTTTTTTTTTTTTTTTTTTTTTTTTGAAGCGGTGATGGAAAAAGGGTTGTCCGTCATTTTGACAGATTGCACTTCACACTCCTGAGCACTAGGAAGCAGGCGAACAGATGTAACCGGAGACCTCGGAGCGAGTCAGTGACAGGTCGCAGAATGGCGCAGCTCAACTATTAGTGCAGAAGGAGCGCATGCTGCGGAATTCCGACTGTCTGAGGCAAAAGTTTTTAAAAAAAAGCAAACCCACTTGCGACATTAGATTAAGCATACGCAGGCACGCATTTCAAGTCCCTGCGGACCAGTAGGCTATAGGAAGATATGAGACTGCGCTTTCTGGCCAGGGCAGATGGACTGTGAAATGCGGTAGTTCATTGTTCATGCCGGGGCCAGTCAGCGGTTTTGGTCACTGCGGAAAAAAAGGGGTTAGCCTATTGTGTAGATTTTCTTGGGGGGTAAGAGCAGTTGTCTGCCAACCTGAAGGTTCGCGGTTAGATTCTACATGCTGAAGCTTCCTTGGGTAAGACACTGACCCCTATGACCCATAAAAATATAAATTAAAAAATGGAAGTCTCTCTGGATAACAGCGTCTACTAAATAAATGTAAATGTATAAACGTGTCTGTTTGCAAAAGCAGGGGGCTCCAGCGTTTGTCATGGTGGGTCTTAGGCTTCCTTGCATTTGCATCCCATAGTTTATTATGCTAATATGTAAGTTATAGGACATGGTAGCATGGTTTGGTCATCTGGCGGATCTGCAATAAAAAAGAGTTAATCAATGGCATGTTATAGACATTGGATGGGACAGAGTGCTGACTAAATAGTCTAAGAAATCTATAATGCACTCTCTTAATATGATATAGGTTCATTTTTATAAAATTTTCTTAATTTTCAATAATGGCCATTTGATTTAATTAAATTAATTTAATACAGCATAAATAAGTCATGTTAACTGAACTGAACACAAGCACACACATCAGGAAAGCAGCAAAATGTTTGGTACCCTTCCTGATTACAGCAAACCCCCTAATCTGCACTTGCAATTTAATCTGTAAAAGCACAACATATTTATTATGTTAACATGGACATGATATCAGGTGTATGTGCTGTTATGTTGACTCGATGCTGAGAGAGAGAGATGCAGATCAGAACATCTAAAGAAGGCAAGGCAAGTTTATTTGTATAGCACCTTTCATGTACACAACAGTTCAAAGTGCTTTACATAAAAACATTAAAA
>JBAMHX010000001.1:33633538-33655696 GCA_037177515.1 Pseudomugil tenellus
ATATATATATAAAAAACTCCTTCCTCAGCAGCCCTTCTCATTTCCCTGGGTAGAGCAGGTGGTTGTTGCTCTCAAGCCTTCGTTCTTCTATTCAGTATCTTAGATGTTCCTGTGACTGCGATTTTCTGGACGGAAATGTCTGATGTTTCCCAGGTATCTTTTGGAGTCATTTCTCCAGTGTGGGGGACACGGCCCCCAGTGCTTCGATGACTATGGGTACTACTGTTGGACTTCTCCAGTTCTTCCTTGAGGTCTTGGTACTTGTCCAGTTTCTCTCTGTGCTGTTCTTCAGTCCAGCCTTCTCCAACCATTGATAGTACATCCAAGCAGGGGCATGTCCTTCCTTGAAGGGGTTCTTCCATCTCTTGTTCGTCCAGACTCCATTGTCTGAGACATTCAATAAGTGCTTCCCTTGGTGCCCTCTTCTTAAAGTACTGGTGGAGCTTGGAGTTTCATCTTGGATAGTGGTCTTGATGTTCACTACTCCTCTGCCTCCTTCTTTGCTTAGTGTATAGTCGCTGGACACTGGAATTAGGGTGGAGCCCTCCATTTATGGTGAGCAGCTTCTGTCTTTTGACATCTGTGGCCTGAGCTTCCTCTTTTGGCCAAGCTGACTTCTCAGTACTTGCCTCACTTCTTGCAGGTATTCAGTTGTGGCACCTTTCCTTGTGGCTTTTTCATGGTTCCCATTCACCTGTGCTATGCCCAGGTACTTGTAGGTCTCCTCCACATCTGTTATCCTATTTTCTGGGAATGCATTGCCCTTCGTATGAATTACTTTCCCTCGCTTTGTTATCATTCGCCCAAAAATCCCATCCAACTATTTACCGATAACCTGTTTCTCCACAAAATGGAAGCTCCTGTCTGGCATCATAGTAGCATGTGCACATAGATCAATACATGACAAATATAAAGAAATGCAATTGTAAAGGAACCAGAGGAGCCAAACACCAGCTGCTGGATTGATTACAAGAAAGCCCACGACTTAATGCTGCATACATGGATCCTTGAATGTCCAAAGCTGTACAATAACAGCTAAGGTGACCAGATCTCCTGCATTGTGTGCACACATTTCTATTACTTTTTACTCGTCTCGCAGATTGAGTTGATGTCCCACACTGATTTTAACACAAAAGTGAAGCCTGTCAGTAACAATGTAGGACAGTGAATCAGTCTGAGTTGCACAATGGTCACCCTACCAACAGCACTCTTAAGAGCCTTCATTCCAACCCCAATGAGGCTGTGGCAGAACACCCTGAAACCCAACTTAAACCCAGTTGCACAAGTCGCATCAAATGTGACTTTTACCAAGGAGCTGCCGTTTTACATTGGGCGGAACCCCCTCAGCCCAATTAATCCACAGGACTTAATATTAAAACCGACAGGAAATTATTTCCTCTCTGGTCAAATAGGTTCTGTATCAGAAGGAAGATGGAAGCACAAAACCTTACAATGTAAGCACAATGTTAAGACACATGTAAAATATAAACAAGTTCACTGATTAAGACCCTGTCAGCACCTTACTGTATATAATAGTATGAAAACTTAAATGAAGGAGAGAGGAAGAAATTGTGGTATGTGTAGTCTCACCAGTCTTCTTGAATTAATGTTACTGGAGGTTAAGGACTTGCATTTTTTTCAGACCAAGGAGAAATTTGCCTCAATTACTTGCTGCTGTGTATTTTTAAACATTTCCTCCTTATGTTTCAGGTGTCCACAGTAGCCCCTCGTTCCCCTCAACTCTCTTCTCTCTCTGCTGTCAAGACAACCTCCAAAGTAAACCATAAAACAACCAGTATGGTCCAAAGCAGCTTCCAGACCTCACAGATGCATAGTAGAGGGAGGCGCTCTAAGTCACTGTGTCAGGAAGACCAGGGGATGTTACCAGTCACAGGGCTGGTTCGCCCAGAGAATGAATCTGTCCCAGTAACCAACCCTCCGTCTAGCAACCTGAGGCGCAGTCTCAGTGGAATACTGGCCCAAGATAGAGGCTACTTCCAGGAGGAAGAGCTGCCATACCAGTACACTTACAGAGGCCCATCTCATCGTACCATTAGCCGAATTACCAACAGACAACAACACTTCCAGCAACAGAGTTCTAGTCTTGGCCAGGAGGGCTTGATGGGGAATGGCCGGGGATTCTCTGGTGCAGTGGACAGCTGGGGAACCCAGTGGCAACAGCATGCATCCAGGAGCAGTCATAGTGCACCTCTCCATCGGGCTGCCTCGCTTCACTCACTTAGGAGTGTTGGTAAAGGAGTGGATGTTGCAGATGTAGCATCAATAAACAGCAATGACCCACTGAAAGAGTAAGACTTAGTATTTACTTTTTGACTGCTTATTTTTATATGCAAAACTGCTCAAATAATTTCATGACATTATATTATCAGATGTACAACTCTTACATTTTGGGACATTGTTCAAGTGTAAATAAAACCAGAATGCATTGATTTCCAAATATCATCATTCCATATTGTTCCACAACTGGATGTACACCAGCTCTATACCCCCGTCAGGGTCCTGGAAGGGGCATGGGATTTTGTACAAGCAGCCTACATGTGTTTTCTGGACTTTGGAAATATGTTTGTCTTTATTCCCTGGGGACTTCTGTGAGGGGTGCTCCGGGTGTATGTGGGTACCGGATCCCCTTATACTTGCTGTCCAGTCCCTGTACAACTGGGCCTTGGTCCAACAGTAAGTCAAATTAATTTCCACTGAGTGTTAGACTTTGCCAAGGCCTTTTTTGATCACCGATTCAGTTCATAAATTATATTGACAGGATTTCTAGATTTCTTTGGTTTGCTGACCTCTGGATCGGGTCTGTGCTCTTTGAAGATGATGTTCTGTCGATTTCATCTGGTCGTGACCTCCAGCTCTTGTTAAAATGATTCATAGCTGAGCGTGAAATGGCCGGGATGAGAATTAGCAAATGCAACTCTAAAACATGGGTCCTCATCCCGAAAAGGGTGGAGTGCCCTCTCTAGGTCGGCAATGAGGTCCCATGCCAAGTGGAGGAGTTCAAGTACCTCCGGATTTCTGTACCAGTCTTCCGTGGGGGAAAAGGAGCTGAGCCAGAAGGCAAAGCTCTTGATTTATTGATGGATCTTTGCTCCTACCCTCACCTATGGTCACGAGCTGTAGATTGTGACCTAAAGAATGAGATCACAAATACAAGCAGCTGAAATAAATTTCCTCCGTAAAGTGCCCGGGCTCTCCCTTAGAGGTAATTTGTGAGGGACTCAGAATAGAGCCGCTGCTTCTTCACATCGAAAAAAAGCCTCGGGGTCTCCGGGAAGAGACCCCGAGGAAAATCCAGGACATGCTGCAGGGATTATATCTATCGTCTGGCTGGGACCTCAGGATCCCCCACAATGAGCTGGGGAGTTTGGCAGGGGATAGAGGTATCTGGGCTTCCCTTTTTAAGCTGCTGCCCCTGCGACCCTGGAAAAGTGGCGAAGAATGGATTGATGAATGGCTCATTCCATATTTTATTTGCAATACAACATAAACAACAGTAAATCCTAGAACAGATATATTTATATACCATTTAATGTAAAATATGACCTTCTATTGAATTTGATTGTAGCAAACGTGATCAATTGGAACAGGAACAACAAATGGCTAGTCATTGGTAGTAATCATTAACAAGTGAACCAACTTTTGACAACTAATTATGTTAATTAGCAACTGGCCAGTAATATATTTGGCCAAAAAACTAATATTTCAATGAAGCAAAATCTTTCAGAGGTAAATATAGCCAGTGGTTTACCAATCTGAGATAAACTAGGTCAAAAGGCTGTGTTAACATTTCAGAAAGATGCACTTAAACATTAAATTGTGATGGTTTTGAAGATCCAACCATCCTAAAATATTTCAACATTCAGAAAATCTGCCAACAAATTCCAAATAAGTCAGCCATGAAATGGTCAAATGTTTGAGTTTTGACATCTGATATTTTCTTCAGATTTTTGAGTTTTTGAGTTTTGCCTCAGGGGGAGGAACATTCATGTTTTTGTCATAAGGTTGGAATATTGATTCCAGTCACTTTCACTGACTATATGTGAAAGTGTCCTTGGGCAAGGCACTGAGCCCCAAGGTGCCCCCGGTGTGCCTATTCGTGTATGTGTCTGAATGGGCAAATGTTTCATGTAGTGTAAAGTGATTTAAATGGTCAAAATGACTGGAAAAAATGTTTCTATATTTTGATGTTGTGAAGCACTGTGTGACATTTGGTCTTAAAAAGTTCTCTTGTGTAAATATTCACTTTACTTTGTATTCTACAAAACATAGATTTAAAAAGATGTGTAAATGATTGCATTCTTTTTTATTTACATTTTATATTAAAACCCAGCTGTTTTAATTAAGGCAGAAATTTTTTAACCCTGTTTATTTTTCTAGAATGCAGGGTCTGGACATGCCTACAGCTGTAAGATATCTTTCTGAATCAGATCCTGCCTTGCAAAGTTTAGGAGCTGCATTTATTCAACATCAGTGTTACCACAGCAACAATGCCAAGAACCAGGTATGCTGTGCTAAAGGATCTGTGTTTGGTTTTATGTGTGGTTTTACTGTATCTATTTATTTGATTAATTCAGCGTATAGCCGCCACTGTTAAATTTGCTTATTTATGACATATATGAACACAAGAAAACCAGCAGAATGGGCACTAGGCCAGAAGACAGTTTGATTTAGGTTTTAGATTTAGGTTTCTTTACACTAACTGAGTAATTACATGTACAACTCCCTTTTTAATGGCCGTAACAGCCAGGCTGTTGAGCCTGTGCTGTCCCATGATCCTTCTCAGCCATAGTCAGGGGTCGGCAACTCTTGTCCTACAAAGCCACACTCCTGCAAGTGTTGGGAGTTTCCCTGCCACAGCACAGGTGACACATCAGAATTATTTTGCAGACTTGCGCTGACATTGACATTGTCTGTGTCTCAGTGCAGGGTTTGCATTCTTGGAGGTGCAGATCTAAAGTACCCTTCGAATTGGGGCCGCCCTTAGTGCGCTAGTATGACTAATGCGCATTGCGCATTTCGACTTAGCACCTTGAAGTATGCAGACTCTAAATTCAGACACAGCCGATGTCAAGCTCTGCGCAGGGAAACTCCCAACACTTGTAGGAGTTGGGCTCCATAGGACCGGAGTTGCTGATCTCATGTAAATATTATAGAAAGCGCTGAAAGAACTGTCACACATTCAGCTGCTTATAGGAATAGTTAGTGCCACTTGAAGCACTAATACAAGACTTGGAACATGTCAGGGTCAAGGACCATATGCGCAATTCCTAGATCTATAATGAACCCTTCCATTTACTTTCTCATCATCAGGAACTGCTGGGTAACTACAATTTCCTCTTTACTGAGTGTGATTTTGTAGTGTTTTGCAAAAGAGGCACACGGACAGACTCATGTAAAAACCCCATGACCCCACTTTGGGATAATACAATATGATATCTTACCCTTTATTTTGCTTCTGTAAATGCTAAAGAGTTGTTACTGCTTTTTGCTGTCCGTTTTGCTATCCTCTTAACTGGTTTGCTGCTCTGATTGCGACTGTACTCTGCAAATGTGCACACAATGCTGACAAATTGGTTATTGGTGAAGAGGGATGTGGGTTTCTAATTCTACAGAAGTAACGGACTGTAACCTGACCCCCAAGAACATCATTTGAAGTTAGCGACAGGGGTAATCAGACCCTTCATGAGGGACAGCAAGATGCCACCGATTGTGATCGGTCTGTGTTAAGCTCTTTGACTATAACGTGTACTGTGCAAGAAACGACTACAAGCCATTGTCCTACATATTTTCCAAACAGCATAGAAGAGTTACTGTAAAATAATGAAATAGTTGGTTTGCACTGTGGCCTCACAGCAAGTAGGTTGCTGGTTCAAGCCTCAGATTGGGCAGTTTGGATGTTCTCCCCATGTTAGTGTGGGTTCTCTCTAGGTACTCAGGCTTCCTCCCACAGGACTGCGGCTAGGACTGCGGCTTCCACCCACGAATTCTAAGACATGCAGATTGGGGATAGACTCCCAGGCTCTTAACTTGATGGGAGGGGGACAGAGGGACGTTGTCAATAGATAGAAAATGTCAACTTTAGAAAGTGTGGATTGGGTTCCAATAAGATGAATTTCTGTTTTATCACTGTTTAGTTTGAGTAACCAAGATTTAATTTCAGATAGTGAGGAAGGAGGGATTGTAGATTTCAGTTTACTGGAGAGTTAGAGCTCGGTGGGTAGCAATGAAAATGAGAGTGAAACAGCTCCTAATGAGAGCTGTTTTCGGTACTGGAACTGCTCATACAGGGATTCATTTGGATATGGAGTTGAGTAGCAACAGATCTTTCAAGGATTTTGAAAATAAAGGGAAGATTAAAAATGGGGCGGAGGTTATTATATAATATAATAAGTACGATCTAAACCATTTTTTTAAAATAATGGAGTATCTGCTGCAGTTTAAAGAGAGTGGGAACAGTTCCAGTGGTGAGTGAGGAGTGAATGATGGCAGATATAAGTGAGAAAAGAGGGAGGATGCAGGATTGAACTAAAACTGTAGGGACGGGATCAAGCTGGCAGGTGGTAGACTTGGATTTGCAGATGAGGTCTGAGATTTCTTGAGCCTCTGGTAAATGGAAACTACAAAATGACTGACAAAGAGTGAAACATTCAAAGGAACAGATGATGAGTATCAAGAGCAGGCATGCATACATATACAGACATGTGCCAGAACATGTGTAAAAAGAAAAGAAATAACTGACTTAGATAGTAAGGCAGAGGAGAACCGTGGTGTTGGTAATCGTCTTTTTCTTGCAGGTCCGTGCTCTGCGTGGAGTTCCAGCTTTGGTGCGCCTCTTCTCTAGTGAAAATCTGGATGTACAGCGTTACACTACTGCTGCTATACGGAACCTCATCTATGAGAACGCTGACAACAAAGCATCGCTAATAGAAGCTGGTGGGCTTATGCCTCTTGTAAACCTTCTGAAAGAGGCTGATGAAGAGCTTCAAAAAACAGTTACAGGTAGGAATTTACTTTGATTCCAGGATAATTTATACTCCATAGATAATTTTACATATTGGGGTGATGCTGAATGTTTCTGCTTGTAATTTATCAGTTGTTCAGACAATTGATAAATTAACAGTTAACTGGCTGATTGCAGGAGTGCTGTGGAACTTATCTTCCAGAGACAGTCTGAAGGAGAGGCTGTCTGTTGAAGCTTTACCACTGCTGACAGAGAAAGTTCTGGTTCCTCTGTGCAAGAATATCCCACTAAACCAGTCTGAAAAAGAAATCTTCCTCAACACAACAGGCTGTCTCAGGTGAGCCTATTGACCACCCTATCAAAAACACCATGTCATCATGACCATTCACCATTCAGTATGAAAAATAACAGTAATGAAAGTAAATGAATGAATTAAAAATACTTTATTTATCAATTTCAGGGAATTTCAAACTGTAGTAGCTTTTTTTTCTTATTAGTAACACAAATAAGAAAAAAATCTAATCGTCTTGTTCTTGATGGTGATGGCTGTACGAAAGAATGATCTTCTGTACCTCTCATGCCATGTCCACACGTAGCCGGGTATTTCACCAAACGAAGATATTTTTCTTCGATTTGGCCACTTCTCTGTAATATGCTTCTTGTCCATCACTGATACACCCAATAACTGCAGAGTCATCAGAGTATTTCTGCAGAAGACAGGACTCCGAGTTGTACTTTCACCCTTCCTCTTCAAGCTGTGAAGAGGAATGGTGAAAGTACAGTTCCTTGTGATGTTCCAGTGCTGCTGATCACCGATTCAGACAGATAATCTTTTAGTCACAGAAACTGTGATCTGTTTGGGGGATTGATCCAGGTGGTTGTGGAGGTATCCACCTGGAATTTATGGAGCTTCTCACACAGTAGAGCAGGCTGAATTGTATTAAAGGCACTTGAGAAGTCAAAGAACATGACCCGCAAAGTGCAGCCTGCCTGGTCCAGATGAGAGTGGGCTCTCTGAAGCAGGTAGATGATGGCGTATTCAACCCCAAGCCCATTACGGTATGTAAACTGTAATGGGCCTTGAAAGGTTTTCACCAGCTGGTTTAGGTGAGCCAATAAGAGTCTCTCCAGGACTTTAATGATGTGAGACGTCAGAGCAACTGGTTTGAAGTCATTTGGTTCAGCTGGTTGTGCTTTTTCAGGCTCCGGAACATGTTTTCCACAGCACCGGGATTCCTTCCTGACTCTTTTGGTGTTGAACATGTGCTGGAGAATCGGACATAGTTCTCTTGAGCAGGCCTTGAGAACTGTGGGACTGACACCATAAGGACCTGTAACCTTGTTAATGAAGGTCTAGACAGTAAATGGAAAATTTTAAACCTGATCACGATGTCCCAGCTCTGCTAATAGAAAATTAAAGTAAGCAGCAAATCAAATGTCCCAAAGTCCATGTATAATGATCATAGTAAATTATTTACAGTGATAGAGAGAGGGGGCCACTTAAACATGAAAACTGTTTTGGCTATATCTCTGAAACTATTCATTCGATTGACCTCAAATCAAGTGCAAATGAAAGGTCATGACATGTGACATGATACCTTAATGTTTGTATATTTATATATGTATTTTAGGGTTGGGTAAATCACAGATTGGGGGTGCTCGGGGATATACCCCTAGCTGTTGCATCCAATGGCACCATTTCTAGTTTTATAATCTGAAATAAAGGAATAAATCACCTTCAGCATCACCCGGTTCCTTTGGTCCATTTGGTTCCAGCATTTCTGTGGACTCACTTTTTCCCGCCAGCTTCTACATGTGGGAGTGAGCAGCAGTGAGCTTCCTCCATGGCATGTATGGGCTTCCTGTGCACGGCAATGCGCTTTTCCCCTCACTTTAATTTTCTGACCAATCCTTTTTACTTTCTGGTACTCTGGCCATCTAATGAGACATGTTGGCAGCATCTGTTTCCTACTGACACTCCTCTGCTTTTGTGGTACAGGTGTTCGCCATCCTGTGTTAATATATAATATTTTTGCATTTTACAACTTTATTTTTCAAAATTTTGTCTCACATTCCAGAAAATTCCTTTTTTTGGCTTTTTCATGCAGAACCGTCATGGAAATTAGATAGATGAATATTTATTAAGGGCGTTCACCTGACCTTTATTAGCAAACTTAAAGGCATGACAAGATGCTTCCTCACGTGTGTCAAATTTAGTGTAGATCCTGATTTATAAATCGAAACGAGAGTGAGATGTCCATGCAAACTGTTTTATAAATTAGGAAGCTTTTGTGCACCGCATTTCTGGTTTTCCTTATGTACGCCACTTGTAATCCACTTTGCTACGCACAATTTGAAGCCCCTGTTACCTACACCAATCAAAAGGACATGCCTTAATTGAGCCAAATTTAAATAACATCTAAACAGATGAGTTATTTAAAAAAAAAAAACCTCACAGTTGTCATGAAGGTACACCTGAAGTGTCTAAAATGGTTTTTACACCAGGATGTAAGCATGTTTATTTTTGCTGTGAAGTTGCTCTTTTTAACATGGGGATCTAAGGAGATTGACTGTAGATGAGTGGTGAACTGCCATTTTTAGCATTGCTAAATACCTCTTCTTGTGCCTTGTGATGTTTATCTATATTCAGAAACTTGAGCTCGATCAATGAGAGAACTAGACGAAAGATGAGAGTTGTTCCTGGCCTGGTGGATTCCTTGGTGTGCTATATTCAGCATGAAGAAAAGGGAAATGACAAGGTAATACTGAGCCCCACCAGATGCTTAATTATTTATATTCTCTTTTTTAAAATGTTAAAGATTTTCCTACAAGTAAAAATTTTAAACATTTAATTTACTAGCATAATTTGAAACAATTTCTGATGACCTTAGTATTGCATAACGTTTGACTTTGCAACTCATTTGTCACCGAGCCAGCGGGAATTTCTGATTATACTCAGCTCCAACCACAGTTCAGTCTCTGAACTTACTGCTTCTAGGACACCAATGATGCACATTGAGACAAGTTAGGTCTGTATATGTATCTCCTATAACAACTAAAAATGTTTTTGTTGCTAAACAGTGGCCTTGTTTAGATGTGACTTTTAATTCCTCTTTAATTCTGAATAAAAGTTAATTCCGCTTTAAACAGAAGAAAAGTAACCATACCTACTTCAGAGTGGAATTTTTAATTCGGAATTAAACTTAATTCCAAATAAACCGGCTGGTTTATTCGCATTTTAAAGCAGAATTAAATAATTCCTGTCTTGTGTAAATCCTCTTGTTGATCATTCCGGTCGTTCTGCGCATGCTTACCTTCTCCTGCTGCAATGACGCACATGCACAGTCTTCTATCTCCCATCTTGTTGTTTGGCAAGAGCAATAAGGTTTTTATTTTAAAAAAGTTTGCGTCCCGTCTTCTATATATTCGGTCCGTCTATTTTTCTTCTCCTCCTCAGCTGTTCAATATAGTGAAGTCGTATACTCGTGACAAGCTAGTACTTCAAAATTGAATCAAAATTTTAGCTAAAACAGTTTATATTAGATCGGTTTCCATTTAGCCGCTAAGGCTACAAACAGGGAGAGAGTTGCTGCATGATTACGTCACTTCTGCCATCACATCGGAATTAGGAGATGGGACTAAACGTGATGCCATGTAAACCTTTTATTCTGAATTAAAATTTCGATGTTACCTCAAAGCTTTAAGAATTTTATTCGGAATTAGTTTATTTGGATTTAATAATTCGGAATTAAAAGCATCATGTAACCGTAACCAGTGTCAGTCACTAAAGTGGCAATGCTAAGCAGAGAGGCAGAGGGTTTTACTCCAGCATTGTCCTGGACTCATCATCACACGTGGCAGAAGTGCACAAACTAACTTTGATAATAATTATGGGTGTCACATTTCAATTTCCTAAACCTCACAATCTCAAATAATAGGAGGTAAGAGAGGATCTTTTTACAATGGCCACACTTCTTCCACCCAGAACCTGAAGTTGCACCTACTTCTCTAAAATCATCAGTGTGGAAATATTTTGCGGTTCTGGTAGGGCTGTCGCAGTAACCTCAATATCGCAATACTGAGCTGTTGACAAGCCTGACGGCAGGACGTGGCAAGCACCCGCCACCACCGCAAGAGTCAACCATGTCTGAGGGTTTCTACAGATGCTGAACTTACACTCTACCTGCAGGAGGAGCCCATCGATAGTAACACAGATCCACGCGCCTGGTGGTTTCGATAACCAGAACAGATTTCCCCTGCTCTCTAAAGCAGGGGTCCTCAATCTGTTTTGCACCACAGACAAGTGTGATACGGTCATATTTTTCACGGACCGGCAATGTGTGGCAGCACACCATCTGATTGGAGCCAGCGCATGAATAACGTGAGAGCGTTATTCGTCAGGGGGGGTTAGTCCGCGGCCACAGGTGACGTATTTATGGGCTTGGTGAGCTGCAAATACAAAAACCCCGTTTTCTTAACGAAAACAAAAGTAGACAGTCATATTGGTAGGCTATGTCAAAAGGCACAGATTAATTTGGACCGATCCCGGTCTGGCGGTATTAGTAGTGCTGGAAACATTGTTACTCCTTTCTGAAACTTCACAAAACCACACAAGGTAAACATGTTGGTTTTCCTAGCGCACAACAAGGACATGACAACCACAGGCTTATTCCATATGGCCCTACTCGGCCCGCTCGCCCCCACATCCCTACACTTTAGAGTGTTTCCACTATAGATATTGCGTATTGAGCCGATACTATTTCCGTACCTGCTTCCTTGAGGTTCCAAGCGTGCCGACCCAACACTAAATTTGATCTCCACGGGCTGGTATTCATTGATTGGCCTGATTAAAGTGATGTCACTGAACAGCGACTCCTGACCACAGTCTAGTCGCCGACCTGAATTTAAATACCACAGGAAAATGTGTTATTATTGTTAGGTCACAAGCGAGTGGAAGAAGAAAAGGGCATAACAGAAATTTACTCCCAGGACCAATGAAGAGGTGAAAACTTTTTTATTTGGATAGCTACTGCGCCAGAAAACGTAACGTAATTAATCTGGTTAATCGCATCCCATTTCTGTCATTATGGAGGCAGGAGAAAAAAGGAGCAGCAGCTGGACCTTCCATCAATCTTAAAAATGCAATGAATGCTGCAGATGAACTGCAGAGACAACAGCTTCAGATAATGCTGAAAATAATGGATGTACACGAGGGAGGCAGCCAGAGAAATGAGGAACTACAAGAAATATCCTCTTTTAACACATTGTTCATAAGAACTTTTGGCAAACTTGTTAAGGCTTTCTCAGACCATAACTTGTCGCAACCAAAGTAAAAAATATGCTGTAACTAGTTGAAATAAAAGTGAATTTCAGTTTATTATATTTTTATTGTTTAAAATGAGACAACAAAAGCTCATTATTTAAGCCACACTTCAGAAAAGTCTAAATTGAAATAACATTTATGAAGAGCAAAGAATGTGTTTGAAATGTTTAATGTGCGAGCCATCTGAAACAAAAGCATATTTCACTTATTTTACTACACAATAGTGTATATAGCAACATATAGCCACAGACATTTCAAGCAGCACACAGAAGTTAGCATTAGCTATTATTAACTTACCTTGTAGTAACTTCTTTGAAATTGCAATTGTTGCCTCTAAAATTGTCTCGCAGGTTGCAAAAATCTTCAGGCACTTTATAGGGTCTTTTGGCTTGCCAAAAAATGACGGTTTTCTATATGTTCCCTGAGTCCCATAGCCAGGATGAACCATAGTCCGAGCATCAGATGGCCTTTTCTGAAACAAATCCTCCTCTCTACCCGTATGCACTCTCCTACACCCTCCGTGAAGGCGCCCTCGCAGCTGAACTTGCTTCCCTAATTGCAAAGTAGGGTACAAATCTTTAACCTTCGCATTCGGACACCCTCCCCTTGCTCCAGCGGAAATCACCGTTACCATGGTTCCAAACCTGGCGTCATTGAAAGTAGCGGCAGTCGCTGTTTTACACAGGGTGCTGCAGGATGAGAGAAAACGGTCTGCCAGAAGGCACTAATGTCTACGGACATTATTGATAATGTTCCTCCACCTTAATGTCTTTTTCCACATCTGCTTCATCACCCATGATGCTCTAAGCTACCCCAACAGTTAGTTCATCATTACATTTAGGATTTTGCACTTATTTAATTGGTTTTTTTATTTGAGAAAATATTATTACACATTGCAATTTGTCTCTGTATTTTTCTTGCAATAAATATAGTACCATAACATTCACTGCACATACTCAATTTTACTGACACCAAGCCTTCGATGTCCAGCTCCTTAATTATGGCTCTGGTATGACAGAGTAGACTTTTACCATTTTACATTTATACAGATAGATTACTTTTTCCAATATTGTGGGGCAGTAGTAAATTAGGTGAGACTGTGGTGCATGCACAATGAACTTACTCCCAGCCTTCTTTGAAAAATATATTTTTTGTTTAATACGCATTCTTTTCAGCATGCCGCATGATTGGCTGTTTCGCTTTTCAAACAACCCTTGCAAATTCAAATATTTATAAATTAATCTGCGTATAAATTAATTTGCATTTCTCCATGCATTTAAATCAGCTTGGTATGCACACTCGCTTTTGAGGCCATAATGGGCCACTTTCACTCACCACTTTTCGGATGCCACTTAAAAAGGCGTGTGAATGATAACAAACGTGTTTAATGGTTTAAATGCTCATGCTCATCCGATCACATTGACTGGCAAACATGTCTGAGTCTGAACGATGTGACCGCCAATCCAGTTCTTATTTGGATTTCACAGAAAAGTTTTGTTCATCAAAGAAAAACTAGTTTGACAGCTCTGTCAGTCTCACTCCAACCCTTGTGCCGCTGCTCAGTTAGCAACAGCGGAGTACTGACTCACCAGTTAAGTTAGCTTAAGAAGGTTTCTTCTTTGTGGTTTAACGGTGGTTGGCAAATAATAGAAAGAGCACCTACTGTTCCACCCACTGTTCCAAAATGGGGGCACGTGAACACTGTGTGGTTTTGGTTGTGCTGTGTCACTCAAAGATTACATCATGGACAGCTGTGACGCTGAACCTTTCCTTCGAAAAGGGTCCAGGATTACAATGGTAACACAATTTAATTTGAGTAAAATTCAGCATGGGCTGCACGGTGGCGAGGTGGTTAGCACTGTAGCCTCACAGCAAGCAGGTTGCCGGTTCGATCCCCGGCTCGGGCGGTGGCCTATCTGTGTAGAGTTTTCATGTTCTCCCCGTGTTAGCGTGTCAAGGTGGCGGAATGTTGTAGCATTTATGTTGACGGCCGGATTTGCGCGTGGGGGCGTATTAGGAGTGTGCTGAGAAATATTTTCGTCTTTTCATATATTTAGAAGTAATCTCACTTCTTCGTTATTCCACGTTTGTCCCCTGCCAGACATTTTGCTACGGCTAACTTTGCCTGTGACTGAAACAGGATATGACTTGTAAAACAGCTCGCTTTCTGTGATTGGTGCGGATGGATTTCACACAGGGAATAAACCGATCTAGAATTCACTTGATAGCTGACCAAGACCACCTCTACCAGAGAGCGGTTGAATGGTCTGCTTCAGTTTGCGGCCAACGTTCACATAACCCAATACAAACCGTTCCAAGGTGGTAAAGACTCTAGGGTTCAGTTAAACCATACTAAACACATCTGGTGTGAACCTAAGTTGTCGTTCTCTAAGAAACTTTGTATTTTATAATAAAGACATCAATATTTCCTTCAACAAATCCTGCTGTTTTGCATTGCACTTGTTTTGCGCTGTTCCTAAGACAGGCTGTACACCTAAATAAGCTATTTAGCAAAAATATTTGCTTTTTCCCTTGTTGTCTCCCAATGTATAGCCAAATCGCTGAAATAGGTCTGTGCAGTACCAAATAAATCACCTAAAAGCGTCCTGGATCTCAGCGTATATCTGTTACAACGTTACAACCCAAGGACCCAACCTCATACTCTTAGCGGCTAAGGTTTTCGTTTTGGTAGCCGCAATACAGATAGTTTTTATACTCCTGATGGTCTTGTTAATTTTTACAATTCCAATCTGCAAAACATTTTAAATTCCTTGGCCCCTATCAAATCCAGAACAGTCTCTTTTGCACTCTTAGCTCCCTGGTTCATTCCTCATCTTTGTCAGCTCAAGGCAAGAGGCCGCCAACTTGAGCGCAAATACAGGAAAGCAGGTCTCACCATTCACAAAGAAAATGTACAGAAGCCACTATGTTTTTACAAAGACTCTATCACCACTGCCAAATCAACTAATTTTTCCAAATTACCAACAGTAAAGGTAACTCAAAAACCCCTTTTTCCATAGTCAATAACTGCACACAGTCTCCCGATCCCTTTGATGCACATCTTCTCTCAAACAATCTATGTAAGTCTATGATGTCTTTTTTCAATGCCAAAATACACAAGATCCACAATTAAATAACCCTCAATGCAAGCACATCTACATTTATTACAGCCCCCTACACAGTTCCTCTCTCCATGTTTTCTCAATTTCCCATTCCCTCACTTATTGAAATATCAACCTTGATCCACAAATCCAAACCCTCAACTAGTATTTTAGGCCCCCTGCCCGCTTCCCTGGTTAAAGCTTTTCTTCCTTATCTCATCCCCCCTAAAAACATCTATCCTACAATCCTCTCTGACTTCTGGCATTGTACCCTCTTTATTCAAAACTTAACAAATAACTCAGATTATCAAAAAATCTGGTACAGACCCTACTGATTTTAATCTGCACCAAATATCCAATCTCCCATTTCTTTCAAAAATATTAGAAAAAATAGTTGCTTCCCAACTTCACGCTCACCTCAATGACAATAAACTTAATGAACAATTTCAATCTGGTTTTAGACCCCTCCATAGTACAGAAACAGCCTTAATTAAAATCACAAACGATCTTCTACTTGCAGCTAATACTGGACTCCTAACAATACTCATCTTATTTGGTTTAAGTGCAGCTTTCGACACAATCACTCATTCAACACTCATTGACAGACTTATCTCTATTGGCATTTCACATACTCCCCTCCGCTGGTTCATCTCATATCTCTCCAATCACTCTCAGTACATCCAGCTTGGTTCTTACTCTTCCCAACATTCTCCTGTTTCTTCAGGTGTCCCCCAAGGCTCAGTTCTTGGCCCTTTTTTTAGGCCTCCGTAACAGTGAATCACTTTCAGTCTTCAAATCTATACTTAAAACCCATCTGTTCACATTAGCATTCTCCACTTAACCATCCTTCTACCTGATGATTGTTTTATATATCTTTTACTGCATTGTTTTATTGTCTGTTTTTAATTGTTTATTTTTGTACGATGTCCTTGAGTGTCCAGAAAGGCGCCCTGAAATAAAATGTATTAGAAATGCATTGAAATCTTGACAAACGATGATGTGACTAAAATAAATAAAGAGTTCAGATCATCAAGAGGAACTTTTTATATTCATATATACATGTAGTTCCTCTTGGCAAAGCAAAGCAAGGCACAACAGATAGATCCACATTAGCTGCCTGTTTTAATGCTGGACAAGACAAGTTAAAGAAAAAAAGTATCATTATTATTATTATTTAAAATTTAATGAATACAAAGAAACATTGTAGAATAGATGAGGCTAAAAATTGCATAAGCCTTTGGGCTGTAAGAAAAATACTTAATTTTTTTAAAAAATGGGGAATCGAATTGAATCGTCAACCTAAATCTGAAAATCAAATCGAGGATTTAAACAATCGTGACACCCCTAATAATGATCTTTTTTGTCTATAACTGCTATGTGATAGTTTGGAGCTAAAATATATATTAACACTTCATTCATCACTGCTTTGTTCTGCAATGATTTGAAGTTTACTTCCATAACTATGCAACTGTTCTGTATTGGTTGAGGTGCAACTAAATGATGTAATTGCCCTGGACATGTGTGATGCACGATATTTTTTTCTAGGGTTTGGAGAACTCATTGTGTGTTATGAGAAATCTGTCATACCAGTTGTATGTGGAGCTACCACCCTCAGTCCGTCTCCATCTGGAGGGTCCATCGAGAGCTTCTTCCTCAAAAGAAATTCATGCTGCTGGCTGCTTTAACCTGCATAACAAAAAGAACACTGAGGTATACATATAAAAATTCATTCTTTTCATCATAAGTAAAATTAGGACTTGAGTGGAGAAGCCCATTATTTTCTTAGTTTGATGAGCTAAGTGTAAACCCAGTAGCCATTGTGATCCTTTTTATTTCACTGTCTCTACAGCAGCTAAAGCAGAATCTGTCCACGCTGTCCTTGCCAAAGGGCGCCGAATGGCTGTGGCATCCTAAAGTGGTGGCGTTGTACAAGCTAATTGTGGAAAACAGTGACAGCAGTTTGACCAGCTGTGAAGCTGCATTAGGAGCCCTGCAGAACATCACTGCCGGAGATTCCAGGGTAGGAGCTGACATGCCAAAGAAAACTATGCATTTCCTAAACAAACTATGTGGTTTATCTTTTAGTTCATTTAACAGATTTTTTTTCAGTTGTGCCACTTAACAAAAAGAAGACTAACATGAGTCATGTTTTGGTTTCTTTCTGCTAGTGGTCCTCAGTACTGTGCAGTGTGGTGATAGAGCAGGAGACGATGCTTCCTACCCTGTTGGACCTATTGGACACCAACAATGAGATGCAGCTAAAGCCTCTGAGTGGCCTGCTTAGAAATTTGGCCAAAAATTCTACAAAAAAAGAATATATGGGTAAGATGCAGCCTCAGGACTGGTGACAGCCTTTTTTCCGACTTTATCAAGGGTGGGACACCTTGAACACCTTAATTATGAATAATTAATTAAAAATATTAACAATTAAAAATTGAGCACATTTCATCTCAGGGCCAACTAAACTTAATGCCAACTTTGCTACTTTGGTGCCACATGTAGTAAATTTTCAGACCTCTCTCACCACTGACATGTGCAACGGATCACAAAACTCACGGTTCTGATCATGTTACAGTTTTAGAGCCATGGTTCAAATCAGCGAAAAGGAAAAACAAAAAACAAGATAAATGCTTTCAATTTATGTTTTGAACACTTTAAAACACGTTTTAAAACATAATACTTAAAAACATACAGATATACTGCATTAATTTGGTTTCTAGCATTATCTGTGATGACTGGATTTTGGAATTTGGGCCTCTAACTTTCATTCTGCAACTGGCCCTGTCAGTACGAGGTGTGACTCTCATAGACAGGGCGTGTCTGCATTACTGGGCTTCTCATCTCCCACTTTGATGCGATAAAGTGAGCACTAACTGTCACGTAGCTTTGTGTAGCTCTGGATGCCCACCCGTCGGTGGTGAGAGCAAGGAATGATGCACTAAATAATTCCTCTACTACTCTGTTCTTTTCCTGCTCATAAAGTTATGGAACAATCTCTGGCTCAAATGAGGAGGTCACACACTGAAAGGAGTTATTTTCCATTTAGTTTTATTAGAAAAATTAAACAACCTAAACTAAAGTGGAGTGTGGTCATATTAAATATCAGTGGTGTAATGCCATGAATGGGTGGGTGAACAAGTGTGGAATGTTGGGAAAACTGCAAAATTCAAAACGTAAAGGAGGATAATTACCTAGAGTGGCTGCAGAGAGAGAACTGGTGTATCTGGACAGAACAGACTTTTTAGCTACAGCCACTTTGGCAGGTGCAGCACATTCCCCACTGATCACCACTTAATCAAACCCAACCAAGATGGCAGTGTTAAAGTGTGTGAACGAGGGGATTTCGTACCGTGACTCAAGTTCTTCAACCATATATTTAAATCTCTTCTTCTCCACAAGGGAGTATGGCCTCATATCTGCCTCTATAAACACTCCAATGGTAATCGTTTAGTAATGTTTTTAAACTGCTGTGACATTACAGGGAAAGGTTGCTGAAATGCACCGGTGATAAGCTGCTGTGTTGCCTTTTTTTCCATCGTTGTCAAAGGCACACCCAGGTGATGTTGCTTCGTGTGCGAGATCATGCTAGTTCAGGGATCGCTCCCAACACTTGGAGAAGTGCAACCGGAGTTGCTGACCCCTGAGTTAGATGTATCGTCATGCATCAGTTAGTACATCATATGACTTTCTCGTGTGCCACAGTGCCGACACACCATCATCATTATAGTTGCCCAGAAAGATAAAGTGTTACCCATGCAACTGATTTAAATGATGCTGTCTAGTTCTTGTTCTCCCGGTCCTCCACTTGCCATGCTTGCTGACTCACTCCGCGTTGACGTACGCAAAATTTCTTTTTCGCCTGGATGTACACCTGGCTTTTAAAAAAAATTATCAACCAATCAACGCATTCCAGAATAAAACACTCTTGATCCGAGGTACACATATGATCTGAACTGTGGAATAGTTGGACTCACCTCGACGCACAGTTTGGGTTCTGGAACCAATATCCTTGAGAAGGGTTGGACCTTGTTTCGGTGAGAGGCGCCGAGTCCGTGTGGGCATACTGCTTGCCCCCCGGCTTGGAGCCTGTACATTGGGGTTCGCCCCCGGTGGACGAGAGGGTAGCCTCCCTCCACCTCAGGATGGGGGGGGGACTGGTCCTGACTGTCGATTGTGCTCATGCACTGACTGGCAGCTCAGAGTACCCACTCTTTTTGGAGGCCCTGGAGGGAGTGTTTGAAAGCACTCTTCCTGGGGACTGCCTCGTCCTCCCGGGCGATTTCAATGCTCAATGCAATGACAGGGAGACATGGAGGGGTGTAATTGGGAAGAATGCCCCCCAGATTGGTGTTCTGTTGTTTGACTTCTGTGCTCGTCAGGGATTGTCTATAATGAACACCATGTTCAGGTATAAGAGTGTCCATATATGCACGTGGCACCAGGACACTGTAGGCCGCAGTTCGATGATCGAGTTTGTAGGCGTATCGTCAGACGTGAGGCCGCATGTCCTGGACACTCGGGTGAAGAGAGGGGCAGTGGTGTCAACTGATCACCACCTGGTGGTGAGTTGGCTCCGGTAGTGGGGGAGGACACCGGTCAGGGCTGGCAGACCAAACGCGTTTTGAGGATCTGCTGGGAACGACTGGCTGAGTCCCCTGTCATTAAGCGCTTCAACTCCCACCTCCGGCAGAACTTCAACCTTGTTCCAAGGGAGGCGGGGAATATTGAGTCAGAGTGGGCTGTATTCCGTGCCTCAATTATTGAGGCTGCTAGCCGGAGCTGTGAGGAGGGGGAAGCAGTGCTCTATCAACACTTTTTACGGTGAAGATCGGGGGCTGCTGCCCTCGAGACATCGTGGGTAGGTTGGGGTAATACTTTGAAGACCTCCTCCATCCTACCAACATGTCTTCTGAGAAGGTAGCAGGGCCGTGGGACTTCACGGTGGGCTCGCCCATCTGAGGGGCTGAGGTTGCTGAGGTGGTCAAAAAGCTCCTCGGTGGCAGGGTCCCGGGGGTGGATGAGACCTGTCTTGGCTGACACGCCTCTATGGCATCGCATGGACATCGGGGACAGTACCCCAGGATTGGCAGACTGGGGTGGTGGTCCCCCTCTTCAAAAAGGGGGATTGGAGGGTGTGCTCCAACTAAAGGGGAATCACACTCCTCAGCCTCCCCGGGAAAGTCTATTCAGGGGTCCTGGAGAGGAGAGTTCATTGGATAGTTGATTCTCAGATTGAGGAGGACCAGTGTGGTTTTTTGTCCTGGCCATGGAACAGTGGATCAGCTCTATACCCTCTTCAGGGTCCTTGAGTGAGCATTGTTTGCCCAACCAGTCTACATGTGTTTTGTGGAACTGGAGAAGGCGTTCACCCGTGGCCCTCTGGGACACCTGTGGGAGGTGCTTGGGGAGTATGAAGTACCGGACCCCCTTGTACAAGCTGTCCGGTCCTTGTACAACCAGTGTCAGAGCTTGGTCCGGATTGCCGGCAGTAAGTCAGATTCCGCCAAGGCTGCCCTTTATCACCGATCCTGTTCATTACCTATATGTACAGGATTTCTAGACGCAGTCGAGGTGTTGAGGAGATGCAGCTTGGTGACCTCAGAATCGGGTCTCTGCTTTTTGTGGATGACGTGGTTCTGTTGGCTTCATCGGGTCGTGATCTCCAGCTCTCGCTTGAGCGATCCGCAGCTGAGTGTGAAGCGGCTGGGATGAGAATTAGCACCTCCAAATCCGAGACGATGGTCCTCAGCTGGAAAAGGGTGGACTTTAAGTATCTTGGGGTCTTGTTCACGAGTGATGGAAGCGCCTGTCTGTCATGATGAAGAAGGAGCTGAGCCAGAAGGCGATAAAGGCAGCTGAAATGAGTTTGGGTGGCTGGGCTCTCCCTTAGAGAAAAGTTGAGAAGCTCGGTCATGCGGGAGGCACTCTGTGTAGAGCCGCTACTTCTCCACATTGAGAGGTGCCAGATGAGGTGGCTCGGGCATCTGCTCTTAAATGCTGAGGTTTTGCTATCGTCTCAAGTTTTTTTTGCTATTGAAATTAAAACTGTGCAGTGGGGGGTTCATGCTGCCATTGGTCATTCAGAGCAAGGCTGGCAGCTGGATAGCGATGATGGTTCCGTCTTCCTTCTATCAGCCTGTGTCGCTCTGCTTTAGACCTGAAGGTCTGTGGATGTCTCTCTCGCCACAAAAGTGATTTCACACATAAATACCGATACCAGTAGTGTAGGACTCTAGGCAACTTTGGAAATGAGTGGCGGAGAGTTGGTCTGACTTTCTACTGCAGGTAGAATTGTCTTTCTACTCGTTTACGACGGAAGAGAAGAGAAAGATCCCTGTGGGGTCTCTTGCCCCTTCCTCCTGCCATAGTCGAGTCTTCCACCTTTCATCGCGGCAGAGAGGAGAAAGATTCCTGCGGTAGAAAGTCCGACCAACCATCATTCAGTGATCTAGCTCATTTAGCTGTGTCCCAATTCACAAGCTTTTTAATAAAGCATTTACTTTACAAACGAACATAACGCCGTAATGATGGATCGAGTCTATCTAGCATATGCCAATGCTCTGGGTATAAAAACATCTCGCATTCCCCCCACACTTAGCCTTTCCCCTCTGTGCCTGTCAGCATTGTTGTGGAGTTTTTCAAACTAGTCTGAGGGCGGTTGCATCTCATTTTTGACAGAAAAGAAAACAAGTAATTGAGAGTAAAAAACGTTTTTTGAGATTCTTTTTAAAAGAAACACACATATATATAAA
>JBAMHX010000001.1:33657743-33672051 GCA_037177515.1 Pseudomugil tenellus
CTCAGATTTTTGGTACCTAGTAGAATGACCTCTGTTTTTTCTGGATTCAGGAGGAGGTAATTAATTGTCATCCAGGTTTTTATGTCCCTCACACAGGAGCTAAGCTTCTCAACTTGGTCGTTCTGGTCAGGTTTAATTGATAAATACAACTGTATCATCTGCGAAACAGTGAAAGTTTCTATGCTAACCCAAGGTTATGAGCTGTGGGAAGTGACCGAAAAAACAAGGTCCCGAATACAAGCGACTGAGATAATTTTCGTCTGCAGGGTGCCCTGGCTCTCCCTTAGAGGGTGAGAAGCTCGGTCAACCGGGAGGGATTGCTCTTCCATGTAGAAATCTGGCATCTGGTTAGGATGGTTCCTGGATGCTTCCCTGGTGAGGTTCCAGGTACGTCCCTGTGGGAGTGAAGAGACCCCAGGGAAGACCCAGGACAAACTGGCGTATTATATCTTTTGGCTGGTCTGGCAACACCTCGGGGTCCCCTGGACCAGCTGGTGGAGAAAAAGGCATGTGTATGCATAATCTAAAGTGTTGTTGTGGTTCTCATCCACACATTCTGTAGTTGTTAACAGCAGCTTGTTTGAGGAAAAGGTTGCTTTGTGTAGGTAAAAAACAGAATGTAATCATCTTAACTCAAATACAAAACTAATCATTTTCAGTATTAAGATCTGGTGAGCTTAATCTTTACCTCTCTCTGAAGTCTGAAGGCTTAAACTGGGAGAAGATCACAACTCAGTAAAAGGAATCAGGTAATTTTTTTGTTTATTTTATACTTTGGCATTAGTCTCATTCAAAACAATGTTATAAAGGTAATAACTGGAATAAATATTTGTTAGTATTTATACTTTAAACATGTATCATCACATCTGCGAACTAATCCGAAGAAAAGAGGATTTTTCATCAAGCAGCAAGTTTATTCTGACTAAAAAATTTATTTCTTCCAGATAATTCCCTCATATCAAGACATCATTGCACAATGAATGTTTAAAATGTTATACATAAAGAACCATAAAACACTCAAGAAAGCATGTGCATCAATGTCAGGGGTTTCATTCTCTACTTGTTCTTGCTGAGTGTTCTCTGCTTCTCTGCATGCTCCACTATCTTCTCATCCACATAAAGACCTTTCCGTCGGCGCACAGCATTCATGTATTTGAGGGCTTGGATGACAGAGTCAGCTTTCTCCCCAAAGTGCAGATATTCTTCCTCTGTGGTGGGAACCCAGTATGGATCACTGCTGATCACCTACAAACAGCACAAAAAGCACACAAAGAGTTATCTTTTGTTTTTGCTTTTTTGGTTTAGTTAACGAGGTGCTGATATATCCATTTTGCGATTTTAATTAATTTGGGAAAAACAAACTGAAGTAGTAGAGAATGATTTTTTTTACTGCAGTTTGTCATACAACACCACTAAGCAGAGCAAGCTTGTACTTTGTTTTCACTTCCACGTCTTTGTGCATTATACAAAAGAACCCTGCTCATTAGTAACAATAAGATATTTAATTGGAAAAGATTAGTCATTAGTGTTCTTTACTGGTACAAAGAAAAAAGTATATTTCTATTATAAAAATGCAAAGTTTGTTCCTGATGATGGTTTGAATGTGAAAATTTGGTTGTGAGAATAGTGGAATAGTTCTCAGTCCTATAGCATCCTAAAGGACTACGTTTCATTTGTACATATGTAATGGAATATAATGCAAAGAATTGACATACAGATCTTTGCGCATGATCTACTGGGACATGATGTGTGTTGAGACTCCCAGTACAACCCGGACCACTTTGTGTGTGAAAACAAGCAATTTATGTTTAACTACACGACACAACTACAGATACCTGGCTCCTTTTCTGGACAACAGACTCTGGTGAAAAGTTCACTGAGATTAGCTTCACATGGTGGAGCAGCAGAACAAGACTAGGGCCACATTCACACAAGGGTAGTCTGGGGACCTGTTCATTTAGGTGGAAAATCCCTAAAACGTAGCACCTTCCTTTTTTTTGTTTTATTTTCACACTAAACCACATTACCTGAACAATGTCACTGGTGGCAAATTTACCACGATTAACCCAGAATATGTGCATTCAGACTGGTCCATACAAAGTGTACTAAGTGGACCAAGCAGCAACAGTGTAAATGCTTTCTTAAGAAAAATAAACACACTGATTCAGATGGTTTTGTACTGTTCTGGGGACTGAAACAAAACCAGTAACGCTGAACAAGCTGCTGAACATAATAGATTTTTAGTCGGAAGCATCTTGCAGTACATTCGTTGCAAGGCAGAAAGGTACACAAGGTAATTCCTGCTAGTGCCCATCTTCCTCCAACAAGACTTGACTGTGAACTATCAATTATTTAAGTATAAAACTACATCACCCATCATATGGGGAAATGTGTAGAAATGTTCAGGTATTCATGTCATTGATTAATTACCTCCCAGTGGCTGAAGAACAACTGTGGACTGGCCAATCCACTGGTCTTTTTACGGATCTCGTCTGCAAATCCAAAGCTCTCAGCAACAGGCAGAGCAGCCTTGATGATGAACATATCTGTCCCTTCCTTCATCTCTTCGTGGAGGACTCTGCCCTCTCGCTTCCCCAGTACACCATAAACACGGCCTAGTGGAAGACAAACCACAAACAATAGTTAAGTGGTACCCAACCAGACCAACAACTTTGCAATGCCAGTTAACATGCACTACATCCTCATCAAACATGAGGACAGACATAACCATTTGAAAAGAGACTAATCTGAATATGGCATAATCCCTGTGAGCTGATTTTGGTGCTTTTATGGAGTGGTGAAAAATCCACCAACACTACTGTGTCCATCTGATTGATAAAATGAAAAATAACCTTAGAGAAAAACACTGTTTATTTTATGATGTCTTTTTTTTAAAATCAAAACAATTTAAAATATCAATTTATTCATTTATTCTTCATCAAGAAGGCGGGCCCGTTATTCTGGGAATAACGGGAGTCACTGGAGTTGATTATCCCAGAAAGAATGGACCATTTGGAAAGAAAAAAGGAATGGCTCAAATGTGGCTCTAAATCAGATACATATCTGTGTCAAAACATTTGCCTCCATCAATATGCCAATCAGGTCAAGTCAGGATGGGATGCATTCTCTTTGCATTTCCACATGCAAAAACTAAAGCTTACACTAATATCCAACCAGATCTAGCCTTTTTTGGGACCCTTCTATTGGAGTATCAATCTAACCGATCTGACCCAAAACGGTGGAGCTTAACACACTGGAACCCTTTGATTGGTTGAAAAAAAACCAAAGCGTCACTATATAAAAACCAAGCAGGAATTGTTCCTTCTTTAGAAAAACAAGTTTTATTTTTGTTGATTAAATCTTCATTTAAAAGTGGCAATAAAAAGCACTGTCCATGGATTGAGATCCGCACTTTCTCCTGGAAGAGGTCCAGAGAGAACTTAATAAAAGAAAGGCAGCATGCTGCTATGGCATTATGCTGTTGTTATGGTTGGCTGTAGGAAGGCAACATCACGGTTAACCCTTGTGTCCTGACTTGGAGACACTGGTGGAAACAAAGTTTAAATGACCTCTGTCTCAATGATCCGGCCACATTTAATCTAACTTTTGACATGACTGATGTGAGACAAACCCTAAATTGAATGAAGCGATTAAAAAAAAAAATGGATGAATGAGATGGAGGGAGGCCAATAACAAAATATTCAACAATTAAACTCCTTCCTACTTCTTTTTATGTATGTTATTATTCAATTATGTATGTTATTATTCAATAAAAGAAGATTAAAATATATCAAATAAAAACAAACCCATAAACATATACAAACCAACAGAGTTAGAAGTAGTTGTAAAATCACTGTGTAATCATTTGGTGTTCAAGATGTTTTGCTCTCATTTTAAGAACTGGTTGAGAGCATAGAATTTACTAATCAATGCCGTTTTTTCACAAGCAATCTAACTGTAAAACTAATTGTCAATCTAAAGCTGAACCATTTCTGAGAATACATTATTTGAAACATTTGTATGATAAGTGTTTCTTACCCAGAACCTCTGCGGTGGCCATGATCTCACATGTATACATGGCTGCCATGAGTCTTTGAGGTTGGGCTTGGAATGCGTGACGACAGGCCTCTTTCATAGCGGCTATCAGTTGGCCAGACACCGGTCCATAGCAGTCTGCAGGGGCAGCTTCTGCTCTGTTTTCGGCTCTGTTAGGCCTTTCATCCTCAGCCTCACCGTTTCTGCTGTCTGATAAAGTCTCAGCGGGCACAGACTCCTCTTTAATGGTATCCTGATGTGGTGCTGCTGAAGATTGAATGTCCCACCTCTCAATGGAGAAGCAAACTCCCATCAGCGGCTCCTCACACATGGGCCCTGACAAAGTTGCTAATTGGAAGCCACTGATGATGCTGTTGTCAAAGTCCCGTAGAGCAGCTGGAGCTCCAACCAGAAGGGTTTTATCTTCCTGACCCAGACACTGCCACACAGAGGGTCGGTTGTAGGATGTCAGGCTGTTAAGCAGAATGTTAGGACCATACCTGAAAAAAGTAAATGATGACTCTGTGAGTTACCCGTTGCAAAGTATTCAACTAAAGACCGGTTTATACTTGTTGAGGGCATCTGCATCTGGTCAGGCCGGCGTAGCTGACCCAGATGGCCTGTGTGTTTATAATCATGTGTATGGTCAGCATTGGCTGTATCAGCCAGTAAACTCCACAGAGCAAAGGTTTTTTTTTAAATGTTTAGCTTCAGTTCTAGCGAGAATATGCTGTTGCAGAACAACAATGGAGGCCAATGGCATTCATTCAGCCATAGACATATGTACAGAGAAATCTGGGGCAATAGAGGAGTTTAACTACCCATTTGCTTTACTTTAATTACTTGCTTCTGTGCTGACAGAGATCTCCACCAGCAGAAAATGACGTCTTCTGGCGTCTTCTGAATATCAGCTTCACTGCCAAAGATGCTAAAAGACATCTGTTGCATTGTTCAAAACATCCCCAGAATGTGAGTGTTCTCTCAGTGCACCCCAAGTGCGCACCCTGAAAACGCCCCAGCACAGGGATCTGGCCCAATCGAAGCTACACAGATGAGGCAAAAATTCTCCAAAACGCCTGCAGCACTGGGCTCTCTGCCACAGCAATCGCTTGCTGAAATTGTCCTGTTTTGTAGACAGGAGCAGAATATTGCTGTTGAAGACTTAAGATATATTTAAGATTATATAATTGCATCATAAAGTGTACAAGAACTACGAGGTGTTAAGTGATGAACAGTCTCTGATGTTGCTTTTATATAATTTTTTTCCTCTACTGTAACAATTGTTCGTAACCTAACAGCCTAGTTTTGAACAGATTTCCTGCCAACACATGTTGATAAAATACTACATTACATTTTACAATCAACTGCTGAATTAAGAAGCGCTGTAATAAATTAAGAATGAGTTGAATTGTTTGTTAAATTAACATTACGTTTGAAGGCATTTTAACTAAGTGTTGGAGTTTGAATTATTCAAAATTTTGATGCACTTGGGTTGCAAATGAATATCGGCTCGAGATATCAGTTATGTCTCCTTCGCTACTAATAACTGACATCAGAATTGGCCCTGGGAACTGGGAAAACAAAAACAGATGGAATATTTTTCACTAACAGCATTTTACTCTGGTTGATCCTTCATTGCATCAGTACTGTTAGTTTCATCAACAATACTGGCTGTTAGATTTCATGCATCATTACCAGTGCTCAAGTTTACAACATAAATGTTTGATTCAGTCTATTGAAATCCATTTCAATTAAAAATTAAATTTTAAACCTTCAAAATGTTAATAATCAAAAATAATTCATTACGGCATATCCCTGCGGGAGCGAAAAGACCCCAGGGAAGATCCAGGACACACTGGAGGATTATATCTCTCGGCTGGGCTAGGAACGCCTTTAGATCCCTCCCGATGACCTGGCACATGTGGCTGGGGAGAGGAAGTCTGGGCTTCTCTCCCTACCCGACCCCAGATAAGCGGAACAAGACGGTACGGTAAAAACTATGAACAAGCAATTTCATTGTCTACTTATTCTTCAATAAGTGGCAAAGTGACTCGCAAATAAGCCCCTTCAGTGGAAATTAGTGATTATACCATCCTCGCCAACACAGACACACACACTGGAAAGCGGTCTTTAAATAGGTAGTGGATATTATCTACCAAATGGATAAAAATGTGGGCTATTATTTTGTTTCCTCTCCAATCATAGTAAAATATAATTTTGGTTTGTTTGGAAATGATGAAAAATCCTTTTGCTGAAGATGTGAGGCTTTTACTTTATTCATCTCAGGAGGAAATTTAAAGTATAACTGAATTAAATTTAATTTTAAGCAGTTCAGATTAATATTCAAACGTTAGCCCTAAAAAGTCCTAATGGACATAAATTATGAGTTGATGAGATGTGTAAATTATTGCATTTTGTTTTTATTTTCATTTTATACAACATCCAAATTTTTAGGAACTGGGGTTGGGAAAAACATACAAATCCGGGCACCATGTTTTTTTAGCTTTTTATCAAACTACATCCCTTTAAAAGGTCATACCTGCGAGGCCCAAAGGCCCAGATACGTTCCACAGCATTCCTCCACTTCCTTCCCTGCAACAAGCTCTCTAGCTGGGTCTTTAATCCAGCGATGGCCTCCTGAGTCCGGAGACTGATGTCCATGGTCTTCCCCTCCTTCATTGACATGTTTATCTGTTCCAGTGTCCGGATTACATCAGAGCTACTTTCTAGCAGACACGTGACCTCTGTCCAGAAAAACACATGTTGGTGCCATGAATTTTGTTAAGTTACAGTGTATGAGAATTACTAACATCTAGCAGTACAAATGGACATGAAACATCATGAAAGGAAGGTGGCCGTCAGTAGTTTAATTCAATTCACTTTATTTGTATTGCGCCATTTCACGACAATGTCGTCTCAAGGCACTTAACAGAGATCGGCCAATTCAAAAAATAGCCATATATAGGGAACCAGCTATGCTGAGCAAGTATGGGACAACAGTTACAAGGAAAAATCCCTTGTAACAGGGAGGCAAAACCTCCAGCAGAACCCGGCTCACATAAGGCAGCCCTCTGCCTTGACTTGCTGGGGTCAGAAAGGACAGAAAAGACAGATTAATAGACATTACAGCTTCTATCCAGGAAGACTTGCAAGGAAAATAAGAAATGAGCAATAAAACCTGCAAAAAAGGAGAAATAAGACCTGCAGAAAAAAAGAGAAATAGGTTAATAATGCCAGTACTGTCTAATACATGGAGAATAGGCAGCAGAGATAATGAGTGGAAGACCTCAGTGCATCATGGGATGTCTGGCTAGACTATCCCTAAATGTATAGTTTGTTGAAAAGGAAGGTTTTAAGTTTTATTTTAAAGACAGAGGAGGTGTCCGCCTCTCGTACCCATACTGGGAGCTGGTTCCATAAGAGTGCAGCTTGATAGCCGAAGGCTCTTCCTCTCATTGTTTTCTTATAGACTCTGGGAACCAAAAGTAGACCTGCAGTCTGAGAGCGAAGTGCTCTGTTTGGAATATATGGAACTACAAAATCTCTGATATACAATGCAGCTTCCTAACTCTATCCTAAATTTAATAGGGAGCCAATGAAGAGATGCTAAAACTGGATAAATATGATCTCTTCTGCTAGTAGTCAAAATTCTTTCAAACATTTAATCTGCGAATGGATCCAGAGAAAATCAGGTGCAGTGATTCATTTTCACCAAATCTCATAGTTAGGGATAGTCTGGCCGCCCATTAGTTATGCCGCCATGGGGATGTCCCATGAAGCACTGAACACTTCCTATTGTTTTCTCTGCTGCTAATTTTCTATGTATCAGACAGCACTTGCTCCAGTAACCCATTTTTCCCTTTTTCTGCAGGTATTATTTTTTTCTGTAGGTTTTGCCTTCCTGTTTAAATGTATATTTCCTTGCCGTTGTCGCCTTATACTTGCTAAGGCTGGGAGATTGGCCGATCTCTGTGAAGCGCCTCGAGACAACATTGTTGTGAAATGGCGCAATACAGATAAAGTTTAATTGAATTGGTACAGCTGTACATGCATATTGTCTTTTTTTATAATCAAATTTTCTATGGCACTTTTAAGAAATTACTTACCCAAAACAGTGTTCTAGCACCTGCCAAATAAAGCCGGTCTGCTATTTTACGGCCTCTACTAATTATTCCACTTAATAAAGATGATGTGATTGAGCAACACAAAGTAGTAGATAAAGCGTAAGAAAGATGATGCATTGTTCTCAATATTTTTAAAAAATATAAATCTGAAAAGCGCACAGTAGATTTGTATTCAGCCCCTTGTATTCTAATACCACTGAATACAAGGCAGTATAATCAGCTGGAGGAAATAGCGGGTTGCTCTAACTATAACAAACATCTGTTGGTGGTTCTCTTTCATACCTTGTTCGGTATCTTCCTATGGGAAGCACCCTCTGGCATGACCAATCATGGAAGCTCTTAATACACCAAGTCTGTCCCAGACAACCCAATCACGTGCCTGGCACGGGGGCACCTCACCCCTTATAAGGGACTGCAGATCCGTGCCTGAAATTCTTGCTTTCTAGCTCATGGAGATCACTTAAGTTCCTCAGCTATCCTAACTCTGATTACACATTTAACTGTTCATCGATAGCGCCGTCAAGGAAGTCTCCGAACCCGGGTTATCTGGTTTCAGAATCTAAGGCACGTTTGTTGTCAGGATTAGTGTGGCATACGAGGTTAGCTGTCATAGCGAACCTCCTATTATATATATTTTTTGCTCAACAAGGTCAACTTGTTTTTCTTAACATTTACTTAGCATCTAGATGTCATTAGCTGGGCTAGCATAATGGCTACTCTGCTGGTTCATCTCAGGAGAAGTCAGGGGAGGGCGGGCTGAAAGACGTCAGGTGCAGAGCCTCCCCAGCCACTTGTGGGTTTACTATTTCAGGGAAAGACCCATATCCTCTGCATTGTATGCATGGGTGTGAAACATGCCCAGGCGTCGGCCGCGGAGACTGGGTCCTGTGAAAAACTGCTGTGCCATGCTGCTGCGCATCCTGCAACGTCGCCTGAGAGGCCTCAAAGGCTGACCCGAGCCTCTCAGACGCTGCAGTGAAACCGGACATTAAGTCCAGTGATAAACCTGCAGCTATTGCGTGTTGGGTGGACATGGTGGAGGACTACGATATGGATTTCTTTCACCCCAAGTCCAACCATATAGGAGGACATCTGTGTTGTGACAGACCTCATACTGTGAGTGTTGCGAGGCGCGGTACAGGGCTGTGGCAGGGGTCAATATTGCTAACCCTCTCCAGCTTATCAGACCAAAACAAAGATCATTACTACGGCTGCCAGAGGACACGGTTCTGGTTACAGGGGAACGAGGTTCCAGTCACCGAAAACTTCCGCGGCACGCCACCAGGGTTAACACGAATCAAAACAGTGGGGGAAAAAAGTCAGACGCTCAGCAGGCACTCACGGAGATCTGTGATCTGAGCTCAATAGGGACTGTTCAGAAGATCTCCCCGAAGCGGGGAAGAGAGTAGGTTTCAGTGTCAATCACATCTAGAGTGTTTTGGTTCCAGCTCAAAAATTACAGCTTCTAGGCCTCAAAATAAAAACAGTTTCTTTTCGAGGCTTTCTGTCAAAGGACTGGGTGAAAAATTTCTGCCAACAACTCACTGTTTCCCAAAGGAACTCATGGGGCTGATGGCCTTGGTGATATCTGTGGTTTCACACTGCTGATGATGCGGGATTTTAAGCGCTGTGTTTCCTCCCTGCGGCTGGATGCCAGACGTCATCTCAGAAGGCAAGTCAGAATTTCCCCCAAGTGTCTGATGGCTCTCCGTTGTTGGAAGAACCCAAAGGTATTCACCACCGGCATCACATTGGGAACAGTGGTTATGAGGAAAACCCTGACAACAGACGCATCACTGACATGGTGGGGAGCCGTGAGCGGCTGCTGCCCACCACGTCTCTGCTGTGGGCATATAAATTACCTGGAGTTGCTAACAGTGTTTTTAGCATTAAAGCATTTTTTGCCAAGCCTAATAGGCTGTCATGTGTTGGTCAGATAGATAGACAGATAGATAACACAACAGCAGTGGCATATATAAATCGACAGGGCGGCACTCGCTCTGTGGCTCTCCCCAGGCTCACAGCCTAAGATTGTGGAGCAGTAGTTACCATTGTAGCATACAATGGAAAAAGTTGATGAGCCGACTGATGGCTTTTAACTTTTATTACTCTCCGCTGTTAATTCCTTACATTGCCTTAAACTTAAGTTAAAGAACCAAAGTGAGAACTTGTGCCTCATTCCCGGGTTGTTAAGTCTCTAATACAGGAAGTGTACCTTTGACCCGAAAATCCATATCAGTCTTCACAATAAAAGTTCCTCACAGTTCTAAATAACAAATATACATGTACATACACATATTACGTGCTTAGAATATGCATAAACATGTCTGTAAAAGATACTGCTTTAGCTTTCAGAACATTTAACCGTAAAGTATAGCAATAACAATTAAACCATTTGTACGCAACTTACTTTACACAGGTGCAAGTTGCCCTCCTGTGACTAAAGATGAGAATAACAATGTAAATTAAGGAAAAGTTAGGTAATGATCTGCTACAACCATAGTAACCTAACGTTTTTGTGACGTTCTCAGTTTGCTGTTAGCAGCTATGGGAACATATTGCATACGGCATGTCATTGATGGTCACACGACCACCAGGTTGTGATGTAGGTGTGTACCTGCCCATGGGGGACTGGATAAAAGCTAACAAAAAAAAAACCCAAAACAAAAAAAAAAGACTATGGCTTTGCAGAAGTCTGTTATTTTAGTGGTTCTAGCTTACTTTGGGTATGCAATTTCAGACAGCAAGCAGAAAAAATAAACACTGTAAAACAGAGGTCAAGTAAATATTTCAATTTACACATCTTACCCTCTGGTAACGGTATAGCCCGGACAGAGATGGTTGCCATTCTGTTGGGAGTGGTAAGGGTAACTAAACCACTAGGGTCCACTTGTAGGGTGTCAGATGAACGACATTGAGAAGCCTCTTCTTTCACCTAACGAAAAAACATAAATTAAATTATAGCAGGCCCAGAGGGATCATTTCTTTAGGCTTGTGTTTAGTAAAAGGCAGATGTTCCTTTCAGGGTAATGTGAAATATCTCACTCATCCAAAACATCTATAAAAGAAATCATCCAGGTACACTAACCTGATGAATGACTGCAACTTTCTGTTGCTTGCCGAGCTCTTCATTCACCATATCCACTTTGGGAGGACGTATCACAGTTTCTCTGAAGGGGATGATAGGCTTAGAGACGCTGATCTCTATTTTAGCAAACCTTTAAAACAAGAATAAAAGGTGTGAACTGTAATTATCCATATGTTGAACTGTTTATCTGCAGTGCACAGGAATATTCTATACTTTATTTAATATATTAAACAGAAAAGAAGTCAATATGAATGTCATCCATAAATCTATTTACCAATTTTATTGTATCACACTTTATCTCTCCAAATCTTTCTCCAAATTGAACTTTATAAGAAAAATCTGAATCTGAAAATATAAAATGTGAAACTAAAAGAAAAAAAAGTGCACTTGAAAAAATATATATAATGTTGAAAATGCATTTTTTAGAAAAAAAATACAAATCAATTGTTATATTGAAATTCAAGTCAATATAATATTTAATACATTTTGTTTTATTTTGAATCCAATAATTTGTTTTTCAAAGTTCACAGCCAAACTTTGATTTTCATTTTCGGTCTACATCTTTTCAGTTTCAAATATTTATTTGAGATAATCAAACATTATGACCCCAATTTAGCTCCATACTGGAGGCCACTGCTAGTGGCAGTATGTAGCACCAGGGCTAGTGGAAAGGTCAATCTGTCAGTAAGGTGCATTTCCTTAAATAAGTTTATAAATCTGTTGCTAACTAGAAATAAGTGTTAGTCAGGTTGCAACAGAGAGGAAAAACTTTCAAAATGTCGATAACTGAACAATGTTCATGAGTCGCTCTTCAAAACTATCTATTAATGTTTCTCTCTCCGATTGCTTGTTCATGCTCTTGTTTGGATGAATGCCTTTGGCACTCATGTCAATATTGTACCCTGTTGACATGACATGTTACCTCACGTCAATGCATGCAACATATGTGCCGAAGGTACAATGAGAACTCTTGGGTGCCATGACACGTATGCGGAAGCATCACCAGCAGCAAGGATATCACAGCCCTTACCAAGCAACGCAGAGAGCTGCAGGGAGCTGCAGAGAGCTCAGGCATTCTTCAGACTGTCTTCTTTTAATAAAAGAGCTGAGTATAAGATTTCTAGACTTTAAATAAATTCTGGTAAGCAGGGCTATGGGTCTCATAAGGAGTGCAGGCAAAATGTACAAAGAGAAATAAACAGTATACTGAATTCAGTTTCATTCCAGGTGTGTTAATTTAAAATTTTACACCAAAATTGACATTCTGAATACAGAGTCTAAATGTCAGCAATTTTCATAATAACAAATAATCAGTATTATATTTATTTTCATTGGATTTTATACATTTCTGTTATGCCTTTAGATTAGTTTGCCACAATGTGTGTATTTATGTAAATAATTCCTAGAAAGCCAGTTTGTAAATAATTTATGTTATTGCTAATGTTATAGGGTACCCTATTTTGTAAAATGGTTTGATCTGTTTTTTGATATATAGACTGTGTAATTGGAGGCAGGGAGGGAGAGGAGAGAGGCAAGAGAAGTTTGTGAAGGCTTGCTGTGTTCTACTGCCTGCTGTGATTTATCCCTGGTAAGACATTCTGGAAAAAGAGAAATCACTATAAACAAAGATTCTGAACACAGACTATGAAGATTTGCTTTCCTATGTCATACTTCACTCTGCCAAATGATTGCTGATGGTTTCCCTGTTTTTGAAGGTCCTCCATCATCTAACCCCAAGAGCCCTTTTATTCACTTTGCATGTGTTTTGCTGTGTGAAAGTTTATTGGTGTGGCTCAAAATAAAAAATCTGCCAAAGTTATAATTTAGATCTGTCTTCGATAGATCCTATCAGGTGTCTAGGTGACATGAGCTACATGAAAGTGTACTAAATGTAATGATGTGTCCCCCTGCAGCAAAGGGAGGAAGTAAACAGCCGATCAACCAGTGAGTAGGTTTTGCAGCAGTATTTGTTTGAACATGAAGTGGTTTGACAAGATGAAGTAAAAAACTTGCATGAAATCCCCCCCCAATAAAACTTTATGAAAATAGTCTCAACTGTTTATGTTGCTTTAGTTTTTAAGATATTAAGATTATCTTAATATCAGTCTAGACGTCTCACTCACTCACCCCCGCCCCCCCGCATGCACTAACCGGTCTCGGAGGTCATCCAGGCAGCGCTGCAAGTGGACCTCTCCTGCCGTGATTAGAACGTGTTCTCCTGTTTCCTGTATGAGAACCTCTGCACACGGATCAGCCTGGTTCAACAGACGCATCCCATGTACCAGCTTTGGCATTTCACCTAAGATAAACAAAGGAAGGTGGAAAGAGGTTGATGGGTTTGTCAACATTTGCAGTTTATTGAGCATCTATGGTTTAGGCAAAAACAGGACCCTTCACCTGCATAACACCTGGGTTTTTTTAAGCCATGGACCCCTGACAAAGGAAAAGTTTATACAAGGACCTCCATCCTAACTGTAGTAACAATCAAAACATATTTACTACCAGTTGAACAACCAGTTTATGGGAACTATTTCAATTTTCAGGGCTGTCAAAGTATTAAACCCTGCTTTAGCGCATACACCATAATGACATATTTATCTTAATTCTCTCAATCGTATCACTTTTTAATTAGTTCAAAGTCAATATTACAGGAAGTTGTTGGCTCAATAACTTTCATATTGACATTCACAGTACTTTGTATTTATTTGTTTAAATTAAAAATGAACCAAAACTTTTCTTTTTTTTTTGTTGCAAAATCATCTCCAAATGAACTTGCCAAGGATAGCTGAAACCAAGTGGTATTTATAAAAAGATTACAGAAATATTTTTTAAAGAGCTGCGTCTTGCGTCGGCAAGTAGGGACAGGATCAAGCAGACAAGTGGTGGGTTTAGAGTTTGTTATCAGCTTAGAGACTTCATCCTCAATTAGAGGACAGAAGGAGCAGAGTTTGATATCACTAGTTGGATGCAACGGGCTGAGTTGTTCAGGCTCAGAGAATTTGTTGCTAATGCTAGCAACCTTTTCAGTAAAGTATGATGCAAACATGTCTGCAGTCAGCTC
>JBAMHX010000001.1:33672151-33684823 GCA_037177515.1 Pseudomugil tenellus
ATCTTGTTCTGATAAAAGTCTATCTTGGCAGTCTTTAGGCTGGATGTGAAAAGTGAGAGTTGCTGCCGATACTCAGATAACACAAGATGCAGGTGGAATGAAGCTATGGGTTTCAGATAGTGTCCAGGAAGCATCAAGTTTTTTTTTCTGCAAGGGTGAAATACAAAATCTCATTTCATGTTTTTTTCCAACAGAACCAAAGTTATGCATAGACTACACGCACCCTGTGGTAGTCTGCTATAAATCACATATTTTCTGCCAATAGGGATCACTGTCTCCCCTTCTTCATCCCACTTCAGCTTTACATAGCCTGTCCCGTCTGGACTAGATCCTGAATGCCATTATTTAAGGCAGAGATGACTTTATTGCACTTTCCTGACTTGGTTAAGGATAGAAACACCTGTGTAAATCTTAACCCTTAATTTTTCAAAGCATTCTCCAAACTGTGGTCAAAGTGGTGTCTAATTTGTAAATAGACCAAAACCTTTCTGAAGCGCTTCAAAGCTTTGGAGTGCCACCATGTGGAGAAATGAAAGGTCAGATTTAAGCCTTTTGTAATTAAATCTGTTATTTGTCTTCATTGGTTGCAAAGTCTGAGTGAGTCATAAGCGAACCATCTGCAACCTTACATTATTGTTATGTTCTTAACCTAAACAAAATAATGTGGGACAGCTGTTAAGCAATAGCTTTTATTCAATGGCGTGCAGTCACATATTACATCACCATGTCGGATGCTTGACCAAAGATCATTATCAATATTCGAGATAATGCTACGTCACTTGGTATATACCACAACTACCTCTCGGCATTGTTTAAATACAGTTTCCATGATGGGATCATCTGCTTAAGATTGTCATTTTATCTGTCACAACAGTCATTATAGATAAACCTTTGGCAGTTGTTCCTTCTATATCTATCCATCTGGCCATAAATGTTGGGGAACAGCTTAGACCATGGGTGATGCATAGTATTTGCATAAATGGGGAAGATTCACCTTTTTTCTGCTGCTAAGTTTTATATTTACTGGTAATGACACAATATGAAAAGAGTTTTACACTGATGGTCTGTCTGACACGCACTAAACCTAATTTGATAAACAAGTGTGATGTTAGGGTCTCATAATGAACATGATCCTCCTGGTGTTGTCCTGAGTTTGTCTTTGTCTAATGAAACCTGTCTGATCCTTGTGTAAATAACGTCTGGTAAGATTCATTTTTATCTTAGAGCATGCGAAAGCAACTCTGGTTCTAGAGATCCGCACTCCTGAAAGTGTTGCGAGTTTCCCTGCTGCATCACACCCGACTCAAATCAATGGGTAATTAGCAGACTAGTGCAGCTGGATGTAAAGCTCTGCGCAAGTCCGCTAATTAATTCTGATGTGTGTCAGGTGTGCGGCAGAAGGGACACTCCCAACACTTGCAGGAGTGTGGCTCTCTAGGACTGGAGTTGCCCACTAGTTTTTGACAATATGGAGTTGAACATTTGAATCGATATTCAAAAACACTTGCAGGCAGATAGCTCTCATAATCCAAATTACTTTCCCTCATTGTGCAGATTATGGCCTCTCTCCTTGAAACAGGGATATTTCTTTTTTTCTGATACCCAATTAAATGTTTTCAGCAGTGTAAGAATAAGCTGTCCTGCAGGTCAAACTATCAGTTCCCGGTGGATTTGCCACCCTTTAATCTCCTAACAGCTGTGATGATTTCCCCTTTTGCTAGTTTGGATTTTTTTTTTCAGTTTGGTTGTTATATTTGGTATAAAATTATTTATTGGTCATCTTTCATTTGAGGTTGACTTTATAGTTCAAAGTACTATTTTATGAAGCACAAATTGATTTCATCCTGACAGGTTTCTTTTTCTATTGTGATAGGGTTTCTCTTATCTTGTGCATAGTTCTTCCTCCTTGTTGCTTTCGTAACTAACGATAAAAACTTCACTGATCTCCCATTCAGTTTTATAATTGTAGATTTGGTTTCTTCATTTAATTTTGCAGAGCTCTGCAGTCTTTGCAATCTGATTTCCTTCCCTTATGATTGTATGCTGAATATTTTCCCTTTTTTACAGCTTTGCATCCCAGAGCACAGCTGGACTCATCTCTTCAATGTCACTATAAGATAGGCAATATAACAAGATTACATTTTTTCTTTAAGCAATGGGTTATTGCGAATGTCTGAATTTAGTTTCCAGAGGGCTGATACTATTTTATAACTCATGTTTATAGAATTTACATGCAAATGCTTCGATGGCAAATGTACCCTTTAAATTTAGAGAAGCAACTTTAAAGGAGATTAAAAACAAACAAATGAGCAATCCAAAATTAGAGGAACACAAGGAAATTTTAGGAACCTAAACTCCTTGCATATTCAGCGCAAAACCTACTTGGATGTTTGGGTTCTATGGCAACCCGTACAATAGGTGTGGCCTCAAAGTTGAGTGGGGTGAAAGGTGGGCAGGCAGGAGAAACAGACAGCGTAGCTGATTTCAAAACACAGTCCTCCAGCCCTCCGATACCTGTAGGAGGTAAAAAAGACCACCACAAGCATTAGTAGGATTAAAGTGAGTACGGGGAAGAAATGAGAAAAAAGCAGAAGAAAAGCTTTGTTTTGTTTTCTGGTGTTTCTGGATCCTGTTCACTGATTGATGCGTTTAATCTGGATTTGTGCATTTTGGGTTGAACAGTTTTCACATGGTAAAATTTGACCTTCACAGCATTGTCCTCTCTGCAGAGTTTGTTCCTGGTTCCCTGAATCTTTTGATAATAATATCACATGTTCTACTGGAAATACAATTTGAAATTTTATAACCATTTTTTTTTTACTTTGAGGGAACTGGGGTTGTAGAATGTATGTCTAGGCCAGGAGTTTATGAAGTTGATCCTCAAGGGCAAAAGATCTGGTTTTAAAACAAACTGGTATGAGTCTTACTCAACTGATCCAGAGTATGGGTATTTGTAAAGACTAAGGAAAGTGGGAAAAGATTAATTTTTTCTCTGTTCATCAAGATGAAAAACATGCCTCCAATAATTGGCCCTTCAATAAGTTTTGCCCTACTGAAAAAAGATGTTATGATGTTTTTAGAAAGCATATTGCAGTTATTCTGTCTACTTCTCCCAACTATTACTCCAGAAAGTTTAATTATTTTATTTGGAAGCAAAGGCTCAATTAAGGTTGCTCAAAGTATTTTACTTTACTATTGAGTCTGCATTTGAGATGAGTAAAATGAGACCTTTCCAATTGGAAACATAAATGGCTGTTGACCACACAAAAGGGAGTGTTCAAGGAGTTTCAACATATAAAAGATAATGATCGATCCATAGACTGCTTAAATAAACTTTGAACAAAATCAATAACTAAAGTAGACGAAAGAGCGATATTCACCCAGGACATTTCCTGCAGGGACTTCTTCCAGCTCTTCTAGCTCTCTGCCCATCAGCAGGTAAAGGTCATTTATGGAACAGTGGGACAGATGTGGTACCGTAGAAATACTGTCGGATACATTGCATCCTTCTGGCAGCTAACACAAATGACAAAATGATTTAGTGCCTTTCGTTTGCTTTGTTTCATCTTCTGAGAGAACTGGTATGTAGTACACAGATGAGTGATGTTGGATGGTTTACCAATTTCAGGCCTTGAGCAGGGTCATACTTTGGTCCCAGTACAAACATCTTTTGACCTTTCTTGACCACCCCACTGTAGATACGGGCAAATGCTATAAAGGTTTCCTTCAGCTCCTTTTCTTCCTCTGGCTTTGAGTATTGTATGGTCACATTCTCAATCTTCTCTGATAACAGTAACAAAAAGAGAGGCATACAGGACTTAGCTCCAATGAAACGTTACGCAAAGCACAGTTGGGATGAAAGGAAAGGGAAAGGTAATCCTTACCTGTGTGTCCTGTAGGCTGACCTTCCAGCTGATTACCGTGTGAGTTGATGACCTCTGGTGTGCTCTTTTCAGCTGCCATCTTCTCTGCATGTCTTTGCCGGGCCATCTCCCTACGCTGAGAAATCTCCTCCTGGTTCAACGGCCTAAATAAGGACAAAAGACTAAGAATTGGCAGCAGAAATAAAAACCTTCTTATGAATGTTTGTCTACTTAACTTAGTAACCTTAAACTGTAAGTCAAATCTGACTTGATCTAAAAGATAATTAATCCATAGAAATGTAGTTGTTTTTATTCCATTAGCCTCACTTGTCAGATTATGAAGCTACAATGATTTAATATTAAATTAATATTAATAATAGTAGTGACATGCAACAGTTATTAACTAAGAAGTCAATCTGAACGGTCCACAATGTTTTGCTACAAGTTTCCTGTAACTTCCAGATTTTACGCAGCTCCTTTTTTCCCCACATGATTTTAACCCTGCAGCTTAAACAATGATGCGTCTAACGTATTCACCTTTAACGGACATCTTAACAGGCTGCATGATAAAGACAGCAGCACAAGCTCCAGGGTGAATGTGCCTCAAGTCAAAAGTGACAATGAAAGAGAAACGTGGAAAGAGTCTGAGTAATTCTGAGGCTGTTTGTATTCAGACACTGAAGACCACCAGTGGTTTTAGTGAACAGGAGGAAGATTAAGATACCGATAAATGACTCTTCTGGTAGGCTACTGCGTAATCAGCTGTGTTACAGTCACTGTTCAGAAAAAACATTTCTTTTTAAATATCAGGCTGCAACATGGACACCTGCTGCTTATCAAAAAGTGCAGCTTCTATATGTTTTCCCTAATAGAATTAGTGTGGGCAGTTAACATTCAGGTGCGCTCAACAGTTCGTGAATTACAGTGAGCAAAAAAACATAGTTGCTACCACTACTATGTTGTTTTTTGCCCATTTACGCTCATTAATGCTACTACTTACTTTCTATAGGAGAATTTTATCAGCAACAACAACAAAACATCTTTTCAATGAATTCAAATGCAATTTTAAAAGTTAATTATTTGTTGTATGTTGAGAGATCATAAGTGAAGCAACTTAACTTTGTCTATTTTGTGGCAAGGATTTGGCATCCACAGCAAACATCTTTGATACAAAGATGATGACAGGAGCTTCATCTCCACTGGAACACTGTAGGAATGCTGGAAAACACCAAAAACAGCTTAGTTATTCTATAAAACACCATTACAAACAGAGAGCACAGACTAACCAATCATTGAATTATTATTATTTGTAAATGTTTCTCTGGGAATATTGCCTTGTAGTGAGGCGTTGTTTCATTTATGACATTGTCTGGGAAGTTTGGCCTACTTGAGATGAGGGAAATTTAAACACAAGGCACAGAAAGGTGTAAAATCCCTGCAGTCTAAACAAAGAAAGCTGCTTAAAGACGTGCATGCTGGGGAATTTGGTCACTTTAAATTCTCTCTAGGTCTAAATGTGAATGGTTGTTTCATTGTGTTGGTCTAAGACTGGGAACCTGTCCAGGGGGTACCCTGTCAGGCACAGGCTAATTAGCGACCCGGAATTGGGTTAAGCAGAACAGAAAATGAAATGACATCCATAGGGTTTCATCACACCATCACTACTGACAAGACATCATATGACAATGTAATTTAAGACATAATGTTGGTGGATGAGCTGCTTAAAATAAAGCCTAAAACACAAATTTCTACTGGAATTCCAGCAGTTCTGCGAAGTTCCTTCATCGAGAACCCAAAAGACTCTGAGACTCTAGAAGACGGTCTGAAGAATCAACTCATAACCAATTACACAAAAAGTCACTATTATCAGATTCAGATTAATTTATTAAAGGCCACACAGCAAGTTGGTGGAATTTTTCTTTGGTACAGCATGACAGTGCTCACATCTCTCTGTCAGGACAAACACACTACAATACAAACAATAAATGAAGATATACAGATGTTTTAGTTTATGACCTGGTTTACAGTTTGTACAGCAGTTGGGAAGAAGCTCTTTTACAGAGGATATGCAGGGTGGGAGGGATCTGAAGTGATTTTTACTGCTCGTTGTTTGATGCGTCTGTGATACAGTGCGGCAATAGATGGGAGAGTGTGGCCTGTGATTTTTGATGATTTGTCTTTGATGCATTGTTGTTTTTTACATGAATTAGTGTTCAAATTTCCATACCAAACTATTATAGATGAAGTGAGAATGTTTTGAATGATGGCTGTGTAGAACTGGAAAAGGATGTTGTGCCTGACTTTGATTTTTTTAAGCTGAAGGAGGAAAAATAACCTTTTATTGGCTTTTTTGTTGACATGATCTGAGTGTTGTTTCCATTTTAGAGTATTAATGATGTGTGTACCTAAGAATTTGAGAGTATGTGATGATGATAGGTTCAGTGGTTATGAAAATAGGTGTTTTATGAGTGGGTGAGCAGGAAAAATCAACTATAAGTTCCTGTGTTTTTGCAGTATTGAGATACAAGTTATTGTTTGGGCACCAAGTGACTGCTTGGACGACCTATTCTCTGTATTGGTGTTCATTATTGTTTGTGATTAGTCCAACTATTGTTGTGGCATCTGCGTATTTGAGGATGGAGACTGAACTGTGAATGGATGTGAGGGTGTTTGTGTAAAGGGAGAAGAGCCAAGGTGAGAGAACACAACTCTGAGGTGCACCAGTGCTCAGGGTCAGAGATTAGGATGAGAGGCTACCCATCCTAACTCTTTGTGCTATTAATCCAGTAGCAGAGAGTGGTGTCAATGTCCATGTCCATAAGTTTATTGAATAGGTTGACTTGGTCGATGGTGTTGAAGGCGGAACTGAAGTCAATAAATAGCAAGTGTGTGGTAATTCCAGGTGTTGGTAAATAGTGTGAAGTGCCAGGTTAACTGTTATAGATTGTACTTTACTGTTATTCTACCAAAAATAATACAGCAAAGATCAATTTCACAAATACTATAAAATGTAGAAATGTATATTATATAATTTTTTAACTTCTTTTAGGTCTTTATGATTACTTTACTTATAACTTTTTATATCAATATTACAAATAACACACTAACAAAGTCATTCTAACTAAATCCCTCCTGCTCTGTGAACAATAAATACAAACTATGTATTAACCTGGATTTCTCTCACAGTAAACAGCTACAAGGGCCCAGGGCTTCTCCCTGGAGGCTTCTTTCTGGAAGCTACAGCATAATTCAGGTAGAAAATTCAGAGATACAGAATAAGATCTGGCTTGCTTTGACTTCCAGCTTTCCTTTGGTAGAATAACTACTGTGGATTATTCTGTTTGCTTGGAGAGAATAACTGTTCTGCTGTACTTTCTGCCTCTAACAGAACAAAAACGACTTTACACAACCAGTGATATGCAGATATTTAACTGTTTTTCTTGCTGATCTGATGATGTGGTTCAGACATAATCTTTTAAAGAAATAATTACTGTGCACAACTAACCATCAAGTATGGTATTTACAGAGGATGTTCTTCCCCACTACTGCTCTGTATGAGCCTAAAGCCCATAACAAGTCCATCAGACATCGAGCTGTGTACAAAGCAAGGTTGAGTGAGTCTTCACTCACTGATCTGTCTCACTAGGATGTTTAGCAAAGATATAAGAATATTGTTTTGACTGGATAAACCCAGCTGAATTTTATCAGTTAATCAGAAAGATCCCAAATGAACTACAAGAAGGCAACATAGCAGATGTTCAGGACAGATAGACATACTTTGGTAAACCACATAGGTAAATAAAAACTATGAAGAGACTCCAAGAAAGTCAGTTACAGTCAAGTATCAACAGAGTAAGTCGGGTCATCAGAGTCAGGACACAAACACACCTGTTTTCAGCTTTTGGGTCTCTTCAGGCAGGGAGTCAAATCTTGATGCCCCAACACTCATCAGCTTCTCAACCCTCTCTGCGGTCATGTCTAATGGACTGGGAAGCTTCTCACACACCATCACTGCAGAAGGTGTTAAAGAAACCTCTAAACAAAATCATCAAAGATCTAAAAATTCAGTAGGAAAAGAAAAGGAGATAACTGAATAAGTACAGGGCTGCACAGTTTTCATTCAATAACCAGATCAGGTTTAGAGAAAACCTTTTCACTATTATTTCCATCTCTGACCCGCAAAGCCCCCCAGAACTGACTAAAACTTGCACACATGTATGTCAGGGAAACATAACTTAACCATTTCTTTTTTAAGTAAAGTGATGCATTAACATGAAATATTGTGTGTCTTTAGATCGAATCACTGAACATCACCAGTTTAAGGGAGATTTTTTCCCAGGTACCGATTTAAGTTTTCTAATGAGCTTTGTTGCACACTGTAGGATTTGAACAGGTGCTATAGAAGAACTGTTTGCTGATTTGATGTTATTGACCAACACAAAGTAGCACATAATTATAAAGTGGAGCAGAAATTATGCATCTGTACGATTTCACACTTTCTTTAAAAGTGTGGTATGCATTTATATTAAGCCCCTTCTACTCCAATACCCCTGAACGTGTATGTAACTTATTCACACACACTGCTCTCCTGTGAAGATCTTGGCAGTTTGTTAGAGAACATCAGCATCATTAAGATCAAGAAAGTCACCAGACAAGTCAGGGGATAAAGTTGTGGAAAAGTTTAAAGCAGGGGTAGGTTTTAAAAAAAATCCCAAGATTTAAACATCTCAAGGAGCATCTTTCGATCCATCATCAATACATGGATAAAATGGCACAACTGCAAACTTACCAAGACCTAAACTGTCAGAGGGAGCAAGGAGAGACTGTTCAGAGAAGCAGCTAAGAGGCTCACAGTCACTCTGGAGGAGCAGCAGAAATCTAAAGCTCAGATGGGAGAATCTGTCCACAGGACAACTCCATAAATCTAGTCTTTATGGAGGAGTGGCAAGAAGAAAGTCATTCAGGTCAAAAGTAACATTGCTCATCACCCTGAACACACCATTCCCACTGTAAAACATGGTGGTGGCAGCATCATGCTGTGGGGATGCTTTTCTTCAGCAGGCACTGGAATGGTTTAGATCTAAAATGATCCTTGTGTTAGAATGGCCATGTTGAAGTCCAGACCTAAATACAATTGAGCCCATTGGAACGTGCATCTGTGCTCAGTTTCCATTTTGAATCTGATCAGCCAGATCTTTGCTGGTAGTCTTCAGGGCTGGCTGGAGGGCTGTACACCTTTGGCCCGGACCCTGGGGGGACCCGGAGGAAAGTTGCTTTCCCACCTGCTTGTCATCTTAACATCATCCGCTTTTTGCATTAAGGCACACATAGCATTATAAAAACTCTCATCAAAATATCCCTTACGGGTAATAAAAAAAAGAGAAATGTAGTGAAGCAAGAACACTCAAGAATGTCATAAGTACATTTTCTTTCATATTTTTGGTCAACATGCTGACTAAAATTCTTGAATGTATGAATCTGAATGCTCCGTCACAGTTACTGCAAGTTAAAGACCCTGATATTCTGAAATCAACTACTCTTCAAAACGCCAGTGTTTTGACTGAGTTTACAGAGCAACTTGATGAGGTGATGTCTGCCTCACTTGCTACAAAGTGAGGAAGTCAAACACAGTTTAACGCAATCAGGGCCAGAAAAGTTAAACAACACATTCTGAAGACAGCCGTCTCACTGACGCAGGAGCAATTTTTGGGTGAATGGTTTTAATGGCAGTCTTGAAATTAGCATCCAGCAACTGTCCCAACGAGTCACTGTCAATATGTTTAAGATAATTCACCCCAACACACTGTTCCAAGCAGGAGATGAGGAGTCTATTATTGCCAGGCGCCTTAGTGAGCACTGCAGTTGGGACATTGCAAAAATGCTCATTGTTAACCACCCAGCAGTAACTTCTATGAGGTTTGCACCCCACTCCTTTTATTTTTGACTCTTCCCATCACCGTTGCAACCTCAGAGTGCTCATTCTCCAGGTTAAAATTAATTAAAAACCAATTGAGCAGCACACTGAGACAGGAAAGACTGGGTGGACTTGTGTTGTCCATAGAGGAGGAGAGAGCAAAGAAAATGGAGAAACAGATCATCGTGGACAAGTTCGCGGAGCGCAAGGTTTGTTTTATGCCCTTAGTGAGTAGGTCTCTAATGGGCTACTACATGTGAGTCATGTGTTTGTAAACATGTGAGTCCTACTAAACTTGATACAGGCTGAGTTGAAATGGCTAAAGTGGGTGTCAAAATGATGCACCACTATCCGCAGTGCTGAACTGCTATGAATTAGTGTTGTTTGTGACCATGTTGGCTAATGTCTTTGTTGTTTTCTTGCTTTGTTATAATGTCTTTCTGTCCGTTTGATGGACTTTTAAATTACTTTATCTGAGTGTTACTGAAGCTCTCTGTTGTGGGCATGTTTATGATGTAAAATGATGTTCATAAGCTTTATTATTTTGATTAAGGGCCCTGTATTTTGCCCTGCCCCCGGCCCAACTCTGAATTGTTCCGCTACTGCTGGAAGTCACTTTTCTTGTGAAGTGAATAACTTTGCCATCACATAATCTAAATGCCATTTTTCATCCCTCACTGGAAAAGTTCCTTGGAACTGACTGACTCATGCACATGCATTGTAAGAGGAACATAACTCAACAAAGTGGCGAACCACAACAAGAGGGGGTTAAATGACTTTTTTTGGTTTGAGATTTCATGTTCTCGCCGTGTGTGGGGGTTTTCTACAGGTACCCCAGCTTCCTCCCACCGTCCAAAATCTTGCATGTTAGGTTAACTCCTCACTCTAGATTGTTCATAGGAGTGAGTCTGTTGGTTATTCGTATCTCTGTGTTGGTCCTGTGATGAACTGGCAACCAGTTCTGGTGTACCTACCTCTCACCTAATTAAAAGGATAGGTTCCAGCGCCCCAGTGACCCTAAACTGGATTAGGCAGTATAAAAAATGAATTATAAATGAATGAGCATGTAGAAATAAAATATGAAGGATACAGAGAACAGCCTTTGAAACAGGTAACCACTGGCTGCAGATGGCTGACAGCAGGACTTTGGAGTCAGAATGGCGCAAGTCTCGGGGGGCCACTTTTATCCCAAGAGATGACACCACCTTGTCAACCCTCTCTTCATCCCTGGGGAGGAGAAACGATATACCTTATATACCTTTATATATATATATATACCTTATATATATATACCTTATATATATATATATATATATATATATATATATATGGCTGGTATTACCGTATTTTCACGACCATAATGCACACTTAAAAGTCTTAAATTTCCTCCAAAATGTACTGAGCGCCTTATGGAACGGTGCGCTTAATGTTGTAGTTGTTTGACTCGCCATAGATGTAGGAGAGGTCAGCGTGAGAAAAGGAGGAAGTGTGGCCACTGTAAAAAAAACAAGGGGAGCAACAGCTTAATAGATGGAAAAAAATGGACTACGAAAACTTAGTCTTAGCAGCAGAGTATTATTTTGGACCTCTGACCTTAAACAAAGACTTCTTGGCAGCGATGCAATGTAAACAACAAGCAGTGCAGCGGCAGAGACTGACCGACTGGAACCGGCTGTGCATCTAGAAGCTACCGGTAATCAACAAGTAAAATAATGTTTAAAAATATTCACAGACCAGACAAGGAAGCTGGGACGCAACACCAATGATTGACCCAGAAGAAACCCACATTGTTCACATCCTGAATTTTAATCGTGGTGAACGGAGCTAAACAACCGGAGCCATAAACTCAGTCACGGTTGAGTTAAACCTCTGGTCTCCAGTAACAAGTAAGTAAAGCTCCAGTAACACTGAATCTGGTAAGCGTTACTGTCTTCTTATGTTACTCATATGCGACAGGGGAGGGGGGGACATTACATATTAAGCAGTCAATCATGAGTGTTTTACCAATATGTTTCAACATGCCCACGCCCTAAAACCCAGTGCACCTTGTGTGTGTGTTAAATACAGAAAAAGTGCCCGTAAATTAAACTGTGCCCTATAACCTAGTGTGCTCTATGGTTGTGAAAATACGGTACTCAAGGATTTATAGATTAACAAGATGGGAAAGTGATGTGCTTAAAAAAAGAGGAGGTATCCATCAAAGACCTGAAAAAATATTTAAGATATGAACTAAACAAAATTATGCTACATTTTTAAAGACTACCGGAGGCCTGGAGAATAACTGTCTATTAACTACAAGCAGAGGAACTGTGGCACACCTTCTCATGACAACTGCATCATATAAACTCCAGATGTTGTCCAGGACTAGTTGCACAAACAGTGGTTTCTTTCCTTTGGCCTGCAAACAACAGTGATACAAAAAAATACATCCGATCAGTAATTCAAGTTATTTTTTTAAAGCACTACCTCAGAAAACATCAGGCTTTCCACGTACTACCTTCATTACTGACATACTACTTAGCAGAAGAGACTGACCCTTTTCCATCATAGATCAGACAGAGGCAGGTTAGTTCCAAGTGAAAAAATCATTTTATTATGGGTGGTACTCGATTGGAAAATGTATGTAATTAGTCAGAGGAAGTGGTATTCCGGATTTTTGTGTGAGGAGCATCAATAAAGGGTGATTATGCTTTTGCAGATACAGGTAAAAGTGGTTGTGATATCATGATGGTGGTGACTTTACCCTCTATCTTTGAGATCAAGCTCACATTTGACAATAAGCAAAAACTAATAATGTATATAAATTGATTTAATTGCTAATTTTTAACATGCATGAGGGTGCAATAATCAACCCATAAATAATCCAGTTAGCTTAAAATGTATTAAAAGTATATA
>JBAMHX010000001.1:33695701-33707836 GCA_037177515.1 Pseudomugil tenellus
CAACAGACAAAGTTGTAACAATCTTGATTTGGTTCTGACTAGAAACTGCTCCACTGCTGATCTGTCAGTGACCCCCCCCCCCCTATACCTCTCTGACCACTTCCTGGTCACATTTTCCATCCTCCTTCCTCTTGTCACCCAAGCGGCTCCAAAAATGGTGTCGTCAGACATCTGTCTGAGGTTTGCTCTAACCTGCCTTCCCACTCAGACTTACTGTCTGTTAACAAGGCTACTGTAACACTCTGCTCCTCCCTCGCCTCTTCTCTGGATAAACCATGTCCCCTGCCTGCCTGCTGCAAAGAACAGTTTAGTTTTAAGGTATAGATTATCTTCATCACAACTGGGACGGGGAGGATTTTTTTTATTTATTTGTTTATAATTTTGTTTTAGCAAATTCCTTTTTTCCCCATTTATGTATTTTCGGGAGCAAAGGCTTTCCCTCCTTCCAATCACACACACACACACACACACACACACACACACACACACACACACATCCATGAAGTGAACAAAGTGATATGCAAGCTGAAACCGGAGGTCACACTTAACGTCCACCCCCTAGGCAGCAGTAATAATTTGAGTTCAGCTGTCTTTGCTGACGCTTCACTGGGCAATCTCCCAGATGGAGGTACACAGGGTGGAGCTTTTATTGCTCTCATGGGCAAAACTGGGAAGTTCTTTTCCTCTCTCAAGCAGTCTAAGAGAATCTGACGTGTGGTGAGAAGTACACTGGCAGCAGAGTACCTTGCTATGTCAGATGGCTTTGACTGTTTTTGGTATTACACATTACTTATCTGTTCAGTGTTAATACAATAAAAAAAAATGGCAGCTTTGTCATTTATCGACACGTCAAGAAATATTTTTGTTATGCATCTCATGCTGCCAGAGGACTTATTCAGAGATAAGTTAAGATATAAAAATGCATGAAAACAGACTGATGCCAGTGTTTCTCTCCAGGAAGTCTGGTGAAGGGATCGTGGAGAACCTTGAGGTTGTTACGCTGCCCGGTGACGTTCCAGTGAAGAGGTTTGCTGAGCAGAACAAGCTCATGCTCCACAGCTGGCCTCCGGACAACATCCACAGACAGTTTGATGTGGGCGTGGTGGTGTCGTTTGGATGTTTACTCCACCAGAGACTCATCAGCAAATTTCCATAGTGAGCATTCAGTTTCATTTCTACTTATACTGCTTTTCTCATGTTCTGTAACCCTAAACTTCATGCTTCATGTCTTAAGCGTGTTTGGTCCATTTTGTCCAAACTTCGACCCCTAATGTTAGCATGTTGTTGTTCCAGTTCATGTCAACAATTTTATGAAGGCACTGAGACAGAACAACACAGAGTCATATCAGTCCCAGTGTTGGCTGAGTAGTTTGTATTTAATCACACGTTTAATTGTTTTAAAAACAAACTAATCAAACAAACCTGAACAAAAATATTGTCACCCCTTAACTTTATAGGTTGTTGGACAATGTTTCTCTCTGTACCTGCTTTTAGACATTAATAAATAGGAAAACATTCTCCTGACTTTATATCAGTAAGTTTGTATGAACCATGTTATGGCTGTTTACCGATGTACTAAGCAGAAAATAAAAGTATGTATTTGTTTCAGTGGGATTTTGAATGTTCACCCCAGCCTGCTGCCACGTTGGCGAGGTCCAGCTCCTGTCTTCCACACCATCATGCAGGGCGATTCCATGACTGGAGTTACAGTCATGCAGATCCTCCCTCACAAGTAAACACATGGAAACTCTCACTGATTCTTTTCTCACATCTGACATATGACAACGTAAAATGTCAGGCCAAAGCTGACGTATGGAGTTAGATTTGTCTTTTTAATCAGTGCAAGAAAATATACAATCTGACACAAGAAAAAAAGCTTTGGAGCAAAAAATATATATTTGATAGTAATTGGCTTTATGCACAGGTTCAGTACTTCCTGAACTTAAAACTATAATAACCTATCGGGGTGTGAGAGTGTGTGTGTGAATGTGTACTATGTAGTGTAAAGCGCATTGAGCGAAAACAGCGACTGATTCATTCAGTTTTACTCTGCCACCTTAAATATGTGGCCAATAAAACGTGACCCCTTACATGAGCTGACACTGTAACTGAAGACTGGACCCTAAACTCGTGTTTGAAGTCCAGATACGGTCCAGATAACCACACTGTTGAAACCATCGAAGAACATAAATTAGTCTGCACATCAAGCTAAATGTTCTTTACAAATTAATGTTTATTCTTAAAAAAAGAGTGTAGTTTCCATTATTACAGCTTTAATATTATGTTAGTTGAATATTGTCAAAAAATGAAAACATTAAGTGCTTATCGCAATATTATTGTTTATCGCAATAATTTCTGAGACAATTAATTGCACAGAAAAATTTGTTATTGTGACAGGCCTAGTAGAAACATCCTTGTTTCCTCCAGACTGCAGTGAAACTGGCCTTAACTAACTGGCTGCCAAAGGCAACTGCTATAACAATAGCTGGCAGCCAAAGAGTTAATAATGTGCATCAGCCTCCAGGAGCTTCTGCTTCTGCTCCTCTGCATAGAAACAAACATATAAACCTGTTAAGCATTTTTGTTTTGCGTATTTGCTTGAAGAAATATGTGGGATTGTTGTAATATTGAGAATAAAAAGACAAACAAATGGCACAAACTGAAATGTAGCTGATATTCATTACTAAAACTGTTTTATCTTCAAGGTTTGACATCGGTCCAATTCTCAGTCAGGAGATCTATCCGGTACCAGAAGGCTGTACAGCTGATGAGCTTGGAGCAACTCTGGCAGCTAAAGGAGCTTGCTTGGTGAGTCTTTGTGATACACAGAAGTCTATTATCCTCCCATCAACAGAAAAGTAACAACTCTTGTTTCTGAAATTTGGATTTCAGCTGATCGATACGTTGAAGAAGCTTCCTGAGAAAATGGCAAATAAAAGAGAGCAGGCACAGACGGGGGAAACCTTTGGTATGTACATACCAAACACACACGAACACACACACACACGAAATATAGAGAATAGACTTCCAGCTTAACTTTACTTTTTCCAACAGCTCCAAAAATCGGTCCAGGTTTGAGCTGGCTGGTTTGGGAGAAGCAGACCTGTGAGGAGATCGATCGGCTGTATCGTGCCATTGGATCACGAGTAAGAAAAACAGAAATCTGACCCGGACTCTTGGGTTTAGTTTCGTTCTCTCACTCATCTCCATCTGTCCACAGATGCCTTTGAGGACTGTATGGATGGCCAGGACAGTAAAACTTCTGGATTTTGTAGGAAAGTGTCATATATCTGGTGAGCTGTGTTCTTAAACCTATCAGATCTTTAAAAATTGTTCTGATCAATCTCTGATATTTTAATACTGTATAGCCCTTTTCAGACATAGCAACCGGGTAATTTCCGGACATTGACCACCCACACTTTACCCAGACATGCCTATTCAGAAATGCAACAAAATTACCGGAGATTACCCGGTAAATTGTGTTCAGACATAGGCAGTAAATGTCTGTGTAAGACTGTTATCCTGGAAACAGGATATGATGTATCATTGTGCAACAGTGACAACAACAACAACAACAAAACATATTAGATCAGAATATAATTTACCTGTTGACAACGGCTTTATTACTGTCGTGATCTCTAGTTCCACGTTAGCTTTGCCATCTATTGTTCAATACAATTCAAATTATGTATAGCGCCATTTCACGACAAGGCGCTTCACAGAGATCGGTGGTGTGAGGAAGACTCATCATTTACATTAACAAACTGAAATGTATCAGATAAATATGACTTAAACCAGCTTAGTGCGGTCCCTTTAATACCAATAACATGTTCCAGTCTCTGTAGCAGAATGTTGTGATCTATGGTGTCGAATGCAGCACTGAGATCTAACAAGATAAGAACAGACAGGAGTCCTTTATCTGAGGCCAAAAGAAGATCATTAGTAACTTTCACCAATGCTGTCCCTGTGCTATGATGAGTCTAAAGCCAGACAGAAATGATCCAAAGAAAAGTCAGGTTCTACCGATGTCTCTAAAACTGCTGCAGTTGAAACATCATCAATAGTCGAAAGGATATCATGGATTTTATCTCTAATAGAAACTATTTTGTTTAAGAAGAAAGTCATAAATTCATCACAGCTGAGAGTTAAAGGAATACAAGGCTCAACGCCACTATGGCTCCTAGTCAGCCTGGCTACAGTGCTGAAGAGAAACCTGGGATTGTTCTTGTTCTCTTCTATCAATGATGAATAATAATCTGTTCTAGCCTTACGCAGGGCTTTCTTATATACTATTAAACTTTCTTTTCAGACTAAATGAGACTCTTCTAGACCAGATGAACGTCATTTCCTTTCCAAGTGCCTTAATGTTTGTCTAGTTTTGTATGTATTAAGGGTGTCACTCCGTCAATGCTCGCTGACCTCATGGTATTGCAGTTTCATAGTTTTGAGCTTGTTAATCACTTGCTGTTTGGTTTTATTTATCTGGTTCTCCTCCAACTTGGCTTTGATGTGTCATAAATGTCAGAATCCAGCAATGTTTCCTGCACACATTTTCTTATACTTTCATCATCATCTCTTGCTGCCAGGAGTTCTTTAACTTCTTTTCCTGCCAGTTTCCTGCTATTTTCTTATGTCTGTTACTCACTTAGTTACCCATCCCCCGCCCCACAGGTTAATGTCCGCACAATAACCTGCATGTCTGAACAAGATAGTTTGCGTCGATCTACCTACTTAATATTCGCACTGTACCTGTCAGACATGCGGGTCGAAAAGTCAATGTCCGCATAATGTCCGGGTAACGGAGCACGTCTGAAAGGGGCTTATGTGTAGAAATGGTGTGAGAATCACTGATCAGGTTAAAGACCATTTCTAACACCATGCTGTGTCTGTCCTTGCAGCTGGTCTATAAGCTAAATTAATAGCATGACACTTTTATAGTGTAATGCAAAAGTTAATTTCTGATGCTACTGCCTGCTCTAATGGTAATATTTAAAAAAAAAAAAAAAAAAAGCTAATATCAGTTGCTAACTTTAGCGTCAGCTGATGTTAAAATTAGCATCTCCTGCTAATAGTAGTAATATCTGATGCTAGTGTCTGCATCTGATGCTAATATCAGCATCAGAAGCTACTGTTTGCACCAGCTGCTATGCCTGGTCGGACTTTCAGTTTAGCTGCTAAATGAATAAAGTGATGTGACATTTTAGACTCGTTGCACTTTGTTGGTACAAAGCTACTTACTGCAGAACCTTCAGAGAACAGTTTCTGTCACTTCTATCTGGGCAGCATTTTTACATAAATATCTTTTCCATGAGTTCTCTGACAAGTTTGGGTTAAAAATCCCCAAATCAAAGCCTCTAAATATTTCTTCCAAAGCTTGTAAATGACAGCTGATTGTCCTGTGGGGGCTCCAGATCCAGACTGATGAACTGTTGATTGTTAACCAACCAGATGTCATGGTTGTCATTAAACTGCTGACGGCAGCCATCGTAGATGAAAAGATTCTGAGAAGCTCAATTACCTGGGGCCAAAAGCAAAGCAGGAAGTGAAAGAAATTTAATTTTTGACCTGACCTTTGACCCTCAGCTGTAATCTGTCTTTAGATCAGAAGAAGAAGCCCCTTCCCGGCTCCATCTGCTACCTGAAGGAATCAAACGTCCTGGCTGTTCGCTGTAAGGTTAGTCTGCTTATTTTTAAAATAGAAGTGTTTTATTTACCTGTATTCTTCTGGCAGCTGAGACATTTGCTTTGTGTTTCAGGATGGCTGGGTGGGATTCAGAGCTGTTCTCCTAAAAAAACGACTGACAGCAGCTGATTTCTATAATGGATACCTACATCAGACATCGAAGAAGAATGCACCTGATACAATCTCTGAAGCATACTTCTTCAGTAAAAAACTGGGAACTAAAGAGACTCCAAAGAGTTCAACATATAGATTAATTCAGAAATGATTAATGTAATGGTTTTAAAGTTTATGTGTAAAAATCATCTTTGTACAGCCAATCTTTCAATTTACAATTCATCCTTAAATGTAAATAAATGAGCTATTGCCAGTAAGAAACCGCAAACTGGCAAAAAAAGGTTTTTAAAAAACTGTACATTTTCTAAATACATTATACAGATTCATTTGGAATTTGCTAGGTTACCTTACAAAACAATATCCAAAATCACCATCACCAGATAAAAGAAGACACCTGATGTTCATCATCAGCTGGGAAACTGGTCGGAAAACCAGTTTAGAGAATGGGACAGAGGTCAGTCTTTCATCAGAGCCATAACTCTCATGATCCTGATGGAAGAAACACTGAGGGGGTTAATATAGTAAAACATGGTGTCCTGTAGCGGTCTGTTTTAGGACTGCTTTCATGTTGCCATATCTAGCGTTTGACATGTTATTCTCAGTTGAGATACGTCTAATCACTTTTACAGGGTGTGCAGAATTATGAGGGAATTTGTATTTTTGAGGATTGTATTTATTATTGTTTACTTTATCAATGAACACAAAAGACTCAGAAATATAAAAATTGAATATTTTTGAAAGTTGGAGTGGAGCTCTTTTAGTTTTAGTATCTTAGGAGGATATCTGTGTGTGCAGGTGAATATTACTGTGCATAAAAAACAATATATACCCATTTCACTTATTTATTTTCACCAGCGAAAGCAATATAACAACTCCATCCATCCTTTATTCCATTATTTACCGCTTATTCCCGAACGGGGTCACGGGGGGGGCTGGAGCCAATCCCAGCTGATGCAAGATGCAGGGTACACCTGGACAGGGCGTCAGTCTATCACAAGGCCAACACACAGAAAAACAACCCCACACACACACACCTATAGGCAACTTAGAGTCTCCAGTCAGCCTATCCACAAGGTGCTTGTGTTTGGACTGTGGGAGGAGCTGGAGAAAACATGCTAACATGGGGAGAACATGCAAACTCCACACAGAAGGGGCACCGTCCGAGCTGGGGATCGAACCGGCAACCTGCTTGCTGTGAGGCTACAGTGCTAACCCACCGTAACACCGTGCAGCCCGATATCACAACTCAAAATGTACAAATATACATTTCAGGCATTTAAAAACAAATCAGTGACCAATATAACCACTGGTTTTCCCATCCCTTTCTCCGCCCACCCAACCACACAGCCCAGTCATCCCTACACTCGGCAACCCGCCCCTCAAAAGTGTCCATGTTTCTTTGTGTTTGTGAATAAGTGTGATGCAACCCAAACCTGAGGGCATCAAACAGGGCCATCCCCCCTCACCACACCGGATTAGGGTAACCAGATCCTTTCTCAAAAAATGTGGGACAATGTGAGATTCCACTCAGTTTTAACAAAATAAAATTTGAATTATGCCCTTTGATGATAAAACGGCTATCCAAACATGACAAATCTATTGTATTTTTTTTTTTTATTTAAAATCAAGTTCTTTTATGTAGGAAAGCATTCTTGTCCCTTTGGAGATCTTGAACCATTGGTGTTATTAATTCTCAAACATATCTGTACAGAGGCAGGTGAAAGTACATCTGTCACTATGGATGCTGCCTTTGTACGACCACAGGACATGATGTGACTGATGTCCCCTTACTTCCACAATCTTCTGATCTGTATGACTGGGATGTGGGACATTGTGGTGAACACTTGTTATTTCAGAAGCTGTTGCCTTGTCTGTGTTAGAATCTTGTTTTTGCTTTATCAGGAACATGTCCATGAACTGGGAAGCTTCCCTTTGAGTAGCGCGCCTTTTGTGACTCTGGTTTTCGTGCCGTCATATTCCCTGCCGTGTGACAAGGAAAAGGGACTGTGACAAACATCCCAAAATACCTTCTCACAGTCTTCTCGAACAGGTTTAACCCAGGGATTGTGGTATGAACATGTTATTCATGATGGATAGTTTTTTTTTTTCATCTGTGGGTGTGTGTACCAATGCGCTGTGGATGTGCATTAAATCCCGCCTCCTAATTTGATTTAGAAAAGTGTAAATCAAATCCAGCAGGGGGTGAGGCAAGACAGCCCAGTTTTTGAAGTACAAGGATGTAAATCCAGAGGGAAGAGTGTTTCCTGTGTGTTTATCTGGAATAGGAGCCACTGGCGGCAGTATGCAACTCTCATTTTACTGGGGAGACCCCAGGCCCATCCCTCCAGGCCCCCCTGCAGGGATACTTCCCCACCAGCCCATTCCATCCTGACATGGGATATTACATTTAAACCAGGGTGATAAGTCATTAGGCCAGAACCTGTGAACAGGTGGACAAGACCAGAAGGCGTGAAAATAGCTGTCAATCATGTTCTCAGTACAATGTGAACAGATATTTGATGACAGACCCATCCTGAACATCCTATGTCCTGTATAATGAGTTCTATGCAAAAATTTTCTGATGGTTGAACTGATGAATGGCAAGTCAGAGATGATCAAATCCTCACACAATGCTTGCTCTACATCTAGCCATGGATCATCTAGATAACTTGGTTTGAGCCATTTGGAGATGTATTGTAGCCTGTTAGATATGAAATAATGATTAAAGTTGGGCAGGTCTAATCCATCTCTGTCTTTAGTCTGTTGTGATGGTTGACATCGACATTGGACAAGAGGCGTGGTACACCATGGACAGGACGCCAGTCCATCGAAGGGATGTATAAGAGGGGACAAAATCGACTGTACTTCCTGTACAGACTGGGATCCTTTCACATTTGTAGGAAACTCCTGTGGATGTTTTATCAGTCTGTGGTGGCTAGTACAGTCTTCTATGTTGTGGTTTGCTAGCGTGGGAACACTCCAAAAAGAAACATTAAAAGACAAAGTGATCAGGCGAGCAGGCTCTGTGGTGACGGCTCTGGAGCCTTCTGCGTTTGACTTTTTACTGATAGGAAACAGGACTCCCAGCGGTCAAAAAGCTCTTGTGGGAACTGATCGGCTCTTCACCTTCACTTTGTGTTTAAAGTTCATGAACTTCTCCATCAGTTCCCACAATGGATCTGCTGGAACCGGGTTTTTCCCTCCCAGATGATGGACTCTGTGGAATTAGATGGATCCAACTATTTCTTCCGGGAGCTTCAACTGTGTCCGGATAAAGTTCTTTACCATGGTCTCCGGGTCTTCCTCCACTTGCTCTGGTATTCCCAAAAACACCAAGTTGTTCATCATGCTCCGAGCCTGCAGATCAGTCTCTATTTTTTTATTTTCTGACGAGAGTCGGCTCATTCCCTTTGTGAAGGATTTTACAGACTCTCAAAGGCTGGTGTTCTCCGTTGCAAGCGTCTCCACCTGCTTGTGGCTAAACTCCATTGCATCCCAGATCACCTTGAACTCTTTGTGGAGAAGTTCCAATAAACTCAAACGGGCGTTTAGGCTGCTTAATTTCGTATCAGTAGAGATGATTACATCCTTCTCCAGATGGTGAAATAGCTCCAGGTGAATCATCTGGACGCTGCTTCTTCGCCTTAGATGAGGTGGAGGGGGTTGATGTTTGATTTGGCTTCCCCATGACGATTCTTTCGAAGCACTGATCCAAGTAACTCTTCAGGCTATCCAAATCCTCCCCGCTGTGCTCCAGAATGTACTTTGAAGACACCATTTAAAAAAAAAAAAAAATTATGACTGGTTTTGTGACAATTGAATAAACAGAGTTATCAAAATGTTTGTGCGCCCTGATTGAATCTGCCGTCTTACAGGAACTACATCATTACAACACCTTTACTTACCTTCTTCCTGTCTCCCTTCTCACTAGAGCATCGTTTTTGTGGTTTATAATCTTAGTCCGTTCTGAAAGGTTGATCAGTTTTCCATCAGTGCTCTCAAGATTACCAGTCAGACAAGTTCATGGGAGAGGACTTTATAGGTATTTAACTGGAAGTTTAGACAATAATATATTTCCAAGTGATGAAGATGTAAAGTAACCACTCAGACTGATTCAGTACATTTATGGGCAGTGATGAGTTAAACAAACTGCTGCAGCTTCTTACAATGTTTATCACATTTATCTATTAAATGGAGCTAATGTCCAACATCCTGCATGTTGACATTTGATATTTGATATTGACACATGATAAACACAGACCCCTCAGCCCGGAACCTGATGGTTTGTCCCTGGTTTGTCCCGGGGATTAGCTCCTGGCTCAGGAGCAGTGTTGCTCCCTCTTTCATTCTCCTTGCCCAGTGGACCTTATCACATCAATCTGACACCCTGTTTATCTGACAGTGCATTCAGATCTGCTGGCCTCGGAGAAACGTAGACAAAGAGCATGGATCATCAGCACTTTGATTGTGGTGGTCCAAATGGCCATGACGCTCTGTGGCCCCAGTTATCCCAGCATCCTTCTGTCTCCATGCTCTCCATGTAGAGCCTAGTCCAAATCCCACAACTTGGAAAGCCAGCGGAAAGCTCTGTGTCTTTCCTTGTTTCTGATACCAAGGTGTTTCCTTCACTTCCGTCTTTTGTGTTTCAGTAGAGGACTTTTCCATGTTGACTAGTTGGACATAAGATTTTAGTTTTACTGTGACGGTTCCACCCACGTCACCCCATCACTCATCCTCTCCTGAGTTGCCTTTCTATACTAGTCATCAGGGACATTCTCGCAAGCATAAATCTGGAGTTTACTACCACCACCTGATATATATTCTTTGCCAGTTTCTCTCTAAAGAGGAAGAAGGAAGCAGATTTTTTAGTTATGGCATCGTTCAAGCTGGATTTTCTCCCAGAGATGATGGTGGACCACTGTTCTCTCAACTCCAGTCCTGTGTAAGTAACCCCACCCAGATTTTACAGATGTCCTGTGGAGTTGTTGCTTTGCTGTGGAAGAAAAGGGATTTAAAGATTTACAATAATACAACAGCATGTTAACATGATAAAAGGTCAAACTTTTTTAACTTGACCATAAACTATTTTTGCATTTAAATGAAGACATAATTTATTTCAGGTTCCGATGTGATATTAAACCAATTTAATATAATGGATGATTGTATTAGATCTATTAACCTTAAAGTGCAGAGATCAACAAAACTTCATAAATATGAAGATTTAACTAGAAATTCAATTAAACTATGAGGATGTGAAAGTGATTTAAGCTACATATGTTGATGTCCTTCCTGTAAACTCATCACTCTCTTCTGACACCATTTTACAAAAAATATCTGGAACTACAGTATGTTATAGCTCAATTGTTATAGCTTCAAAACATTCAAGTCATTTCAGTCCCTGCAAAAACTGAACAGGACAGAAATCGACAGCCTCTAATGTGAGAATAGTAGCTGATTACTAGGATTAAATTTTGTTAAGTCACATTAGAATTTAAGCATCCACCTTTGGTCTTCAGTCCATCTGAATAAATATCTCTGCAAATGTCAACGTATGATCATGTAGATGATTTCATAAGACTTTCATGAGACTTCATAAGGTTTTGTTTATGTTATTTAGTCATTTTAAAGACTGTTTAGGAAACAGAATTTAGGAGATTACTGATTCCTCTCTGTAGCCACATCTTCTTGACAGTTTCCCAGTTAAATTTCTGTTGCACAGACAAGTACTAGATCCAGTTAATTATTCTGCTGATCATACATGCCCAGCTTCCATCTTTCTACATCATGTCAGAATGAGCAAACCTTTGCTGTTTTCTAATAGTAAGAATCACCAACCTGACAACCTGACAGTGGGCCTCAGAAATCCTATGTGGCATTAATACTAATTCCAACCTGTTAGTTGTGTGTTTTCCCTATTTTGTTTTATGATGCTGCTCGGCAGCTTATTAAATCTTTATTTAAGCTAAATGAATGTTTATAACAGCTGGACAGGGTGTGCAGGTAAACAAGAGAAAGAAATAGGAATAGGAAATTTTTGTCCTCCACATTTTACTGTCCAAAAAACAATATTTCACTACAAGAAACTGTGAGCAGAAAATGGCCACACTAGCTTGCCTGCAAGCTCATTCATTCGCTCTGTTAATCCTTAGATGATTGGAAGTCCTTGATGTCACTCCACTCTATTCTTGCTTTAGTCTGTGTGTACAAGGTGGTTATCGCTGGAGTCCAGCGTTGCCAGGTCCACTTATAATAAGCAACTTTGGGTTTAGTTTTAATACTTGCAAGTATTATAAGGGCTGTGGGTTGAGGTTTTTTGGGCTTGTTTTCAAAAGACTATA
>JBAMHX010000001.1:33737278-33754207 GCA_037177515.1 Pseudomugil tenellus
CATTTTTAATTGCTCTAAGCTGAGTTCAGAAAGGCTGTAAAGTAATGCATATATTTCTGAACTAAGAATAATAGCAAGCCAAACATATCTGATATAATAAGTAATACAGTAAACATATAAGCTGATAAGTAAAGCAATAAATCTATAGAATATAATAAATGTATGAATAGCTTAGCTAAAGTAAACATAAGTTAATACAAATAATTACAACAGTACCAAGCCTAATGTAGCCTATAATTTATTATTATTATTATTATTTTTTCTTAAATAGTTGTTTTCACTTGTTTTTTCATTAACGTAGTTGTTGTATGTCTGTGTATGCTTGTGTGTATGTGTAGTGTTTATGGCAGGGGGATTTATGGACATGCAGAATTGTTTTTAATGTCTAATATTTTAAATTCTAATGTTAAGCACTTTGAAAGAACTTACAAAAACAGTCAGAGGCAGTAATAAAATCTGCATTTTTGCTTGATGCCCCACCAACAGAGCTAGCATTTGTTCAGAAGAGATGTGTATTAAAAAAAATCTAGAAGCAGGTGTCATGTGGCTGATGGGTGGAAAAAAATAGATTTACTCTTTGTTGTTTTTCAAAGCTTTAAATAGAAATGTGTATTTTACAATTTGTATATATTAACAGCATATGTTCCCAAAGCAGGTTCTCCTCCCACCTCGAACAGCAACTCCTCAATGAACCCCATGGCTTCTTTGGGGGCCCTTCAGTCTCTAGCTGCGTCTGCTGGAGCTGGGATCAACATGAGCTCTTTAGCAGGTAAAACCCTGCAGCTATTGTCTGCATAAGAAAGATAGAGGATGTTTGGTGTACTTCATTCTTTGACATGTTTTTAAATAGGAAACTTTGCTGTAATGACAGCTTTCATCTGTTCATATGAAGCACTTTTCTCTGTCATTCTACATGTAAAAAATAGGGAAATTATTGTGTAGAAAGGAGGGAATATGTGGAATAAGATATAATCTTGAAAACTAGAGAGCAGGGCAAAACAATAATAATCTTATCTACTAGAGATAAAAACATGCATCAGCACCTCCATGCTGGCAACAGAGAGAAATGGGCAGACTGGTTTTTTAGATGATAATATCCTGTCTTCAGGATATTATTATTGTGACAAATAAACTTCAGCCCAGAGCCCAAAAGAACACCCAGATTTCTCACACACTGATAGGGATTAAAATGTTGTAAATTTGATCAAATAATCTCTCTCTTGTCCTCAGGACCGATGATTTTTGTTCTCTGCCATCTATGTCTTTATGTCTGAAATACAGCTTAAAAGTACATTAACTGACAAGAGCCATGGCAATGTAAAGCTGTGTATCATCAGCATTTCTGTGGAAGTCAATGCTGTGTCTCCTGATGATGTCCCTAAATGGCAACATGTATAGGTTAAAAAGTACTGAGCCTAAAATTGAACCCCGGGGAACCCCACATTTGATTTTATGGGCAGCATGTATCCATAATTGTCCATTTTTGTATTATTTTGTTTAATAACAGATACAGTTAAAAATATATGAACATATATATTACATATATATTAGTTAATAGATTCAGGTCGGTAGTTGTTAAAAGCATTCGGATCTAGATTACTCCTCTTCAGAAGGGACCTCACCACCTCCATCTTAAAAACCCTCATCTGAAGAAAGTAGTTCATTATGATTATAAGATCAGGTTCCAAGAAACCATAAAATGTTTATAAAGCAATGTGGAAATGGAGTGTAAAAGGCTTTTTTGGGTTTATCTGGGAGGAAACTTGACCAAGTGTCTCAGCATCAACCAGAACAAAATTCGCCAGTGTTTTCTCTAATAAAAACAATGCTTCAGATCTTTTAAAACCAGTATTGCGTTGAGATAAAAGACTGGATCTGATAGCACTGATCTTACTGTTGAAGCGTTCTACAAAGTTCTCACATGCAGCATCTGATTGATCCATGGAGGACTTGTTATTATCTGTTTTTATTAAAATATCAAAGGTTTTAAAAATAAAATTTTGGATTGTTTTTATTATCTGTGATGAGGTTTGAAAAGTAGAGTTCTTGACTGTTTGATTGTTTTATTATAAGTTTTGAGTTGTTTGTTTTGGATGTGTAAAAATGACCTCCCTACTCCCCCCACCGATTGATGATTGTGAGATATGTGCTGTTTGTAGTTATAATTGAGGGGCAAGGACCAGACCTTGAGAGCAGGTGTGATTGACTGCACTCATGTTGCTATAAGGGCTCCATGTGAGAATGAGGTTCCCTTTGTGAACCGTAAAAACATTCATTCTATTAACATACAAGTTATATGTAACGCGGAAAAACCTGGTAGTGCGGCTGCTTTCCTCTTGTTTGTTGCGCCGCAACTATGACTATGACAAAATAAAATAGCCTTCTGTCTCCACCTCACTAAAGAGCATTTTGATTTCAGTCTCTGTACAGTTAAGTTCACATGCAGTCTGAGTTGCCCTGATTCTGCCACAAACACCTTGCATGCACCTGAGCGTACGCAATGTTTTTTTTTTTTTGACTTTGGCTACCAACTTGTTTGTTTGTTTTGTTTTTGTTTTTTTGCTAAGCACAATTCTAAGTAGAGATTCTCTTTAGAAGTTTTATAAATGAAGCTCTTCGTGCTTTGTTGTTGGGCATATGCTGGAGAGCTTCATACAGCTCACGCACTGAAATAGGTGAATGCAAAGCTGTTTTGTTTTCCTCTTTTAACTTTGGGAGATTAATTTTACTAAGAAATTGATCAATATTCTCATCTGTTGTGTCTGTTTCTGATTTAAATAATGTTTTAAAGAATTCTTTAAAACGTTGTTTATCTTGTTAGATATTGGCAGATATTTCCATCTAAAACTTTCATGGATGTGATTGTTGTTTGCCCCTTCTTTGTTTTTAGTTGGTTAGCCAGGAACGTTTTGGATTTGTTGCCATGTTCAAATTTCTCTATGCAAAGTGTTTCTACTAAAAATTGTGGACTTTTTTTTATCTATTATCTCATTAACTTTGAGTTTAGCGTTTATTTTATTATTCAGTGTGTGTTCTTCAGGGGAGACAGGAGAGAAAGTCTGCTTCTTTTTCTTATGGGAAGAGAAGGAAATTACTTTTTCTCATATCACTGCTTTTCCTGTTTCCCAAAGAACACACGTTGAAGTTTCCGGCAGGTTGTTGTTTTCTAGATATATTGATCATTCCCTTTTAAAATAATCAATAAACTCTGGATCTTTAAGTAAGGATGTATTAAATCTTCAGTTTTTAGTAGCTGGTTTATTGTTCTTACTTTTCAAATTGAATGATACTGGTGCATAATCACTGATGGTTATTGCATGGATTTTTATGTCTAAATGTCATTTAGCGACAGGCTGCTAGTTAAGAAATAATTAATCAATAATATAAATGGTAGATTGAAGAAAAGGTGTGTTCTCTTAGTATGGGATGGTGAGAGCGCCATGCATCCCAAAGACTAAAATCCTTCATATATTGTTTAACAGTTTCTGAGGATTGCCAATTTTTGATAACTTCCTTTAGTTCTATGGCTGTTTGTTTGTGGATCAGCAATTATGTTGAAATCACCCCCGATGATTAAGGTGTCATCAGAGTGACTTTGGAGTGAAATAAAGAGGAAGTGGAAAAAGAAGGAATCATCAACATTTGAACCATAAACATTTGCAATACATAACTATTTTGAATGGATGATATAGGGGGTTAAGCGGGTACACATGCGTGTTTTACGCATATGTTTTAATGTGCCTGTGCCCTATAACCTGCGCCTTGTGTGTGTTAAATACGGAAAAAGTATCCATAACTGAAACTGTGCCCTATAATCCAGTGTGTCCTATGGTCGTAAAAAATACGGTACTGCAAAAAGTTGGAAGGTACAAAGTCAAGATATGCTGCTAGATTGAAACTTTCAGTCCTTGAAAATATAAGCTTGAAGCAATTCAAGATGCTAAAAAAGCGTACTTATAGCCAACCAAGCAGTTTTGCTGCCTTGTTTGTGTCATTACGCAACAATCATTTTTCACATGATCCTGTTACTGTATGTTTATGTTTATTCAAATTTTTTGCATTTTGCAGCCTGTCAAGTTTCTTTTTAGCCTCTTTCAATTTGGGATTATAATTTCTCTATATAATGTGTCTCTTATTATTACCAGTAAAGCTTAGACCGTTGTTGTCACCCCCAGCAAGACCTGCACTATTGTCAGAAATTCTTTGTATCATGGATATATCATGGATATTGGAATGGGCCCCTCCATTATGGTATATCTGTTGCAAAGAAAACTGATTACTCTTTCAGTTTAATTTATGAGGATGAAAAGAGATTGTGAAATCGCAACCTCTTCTGGAGACAACTGCATGCCCTCTTTTGTAAACAAGAGAAATGTTACGCCAAGGACACCACAGTCTTCTCTGAGCATAAAACCTCTATTTTCCACAGCGATATCCACAAGAAGGTGGGACTTATAAGAGAGGAAGTCTGTCGAACAGACCAAGTAAACTCAGATTTTCTCTTTTTTCTGTTTTATTATCCTTATGTTGGTTTGTTTATGTAATGTATAGCGCTTTGTGTCAACTGTTGTTGTTTTATAGCGCTTTATAAATAAAGTTGAGTTGAGTTGAGAGTTGAGATGTTCTGCCACCCCATGTTCTGTTCGTTTTACTGTGCCTGATCGCTTGAATCCAAATACGTCTTCTTTCTGATTCTATTCTCTCAGAAGGAATCAAATAAAAACTTGAAACCCCATTCTTTATATTGTTGTTGTCACAAAAATAGAATAGAGCAACCCTTAGGTATATTTTAAACTGTTTTCTGAGAGCACTTTAGCATGTTGCTTGTATGGAGGTCTAATGTTTTTACCCTTTTTGTCTGTTGCGGGAGAGGTACGGTCACATGAATTTGGCAATGTCCCATATGTTCCTCCCCTTGGATACAACTAGACCTGCTGTGTAAACAGGGTAAATGGGAACCACACACAAACATTCTTGCTTTCTTGCTGTAACAAACCAGCAGGTATCCACCACTTTCCAAGCAAAACACTGGAGGTCACCATGACGTCTTTTCTCCCCTGATCCGGTTCTTGACTTCCAGTCCTCACTAAAAGCATGGAAAACAGCATATTTTAGAAGGGCGATTTCATTCGGTATATTCACAGAAATGTATTCTGGAATGACCTGTGTATTGTTGGATACATACAAAACTTGAGGAAACTTTCAGATTTTATGAATGGAGCACATCACGACCATGAAGTCACTTGCAAGAGGATGCAGAGACATGAGGTGTTTTCACAACAATGACTTGCAGCACTGAACAAGAGCAAATGAAGTAAATGTACACGGACCAACAGCTTGACAAAAAGGAAGAAATTGACCATAAAACTATAAATACTCTGCAAAAACTTGAGGAAACTTTCAGATTTTATGAATGGAGCACATCACGACCATGAAGTCACTTGCAAGAGGATGCAGAGACATGAGGTGTTTTCACAACAATGACTTGCAGCACTGAACAAGAGCAAATGAAGTAAATGAACACGGACCAACAGCTTGAAAAAAAGGAAGAAATTGACCATAGAACTATAAATACTCTGCAGCAGGCTCCATGTATACATTGGATCCGTACCAGAAACAGACTTTTTGGCAGCTTGCCAAAGTACATAAGAGGCGCTGCAGCAGCGGAGGCTGTTACATCGATAAGCTAATCAAATTAAATGCCATTTAAAAAGATTTCAGGAACCAGAAAAGGAAGCTGAGACGCAGCAGTAACGATAGACACAAAAAAACCCCCACATTTTTCACATTCACTGAATGGAGTTAACAACCAGCACCCTGAACTGTCATCTAGCCATTCTGTTAGAGTAGACGGATGGGGCAATAATCTCTCCGTTCTTCTTTTGATTAAAATGCGACCCGTGTGTTCATCTTCGAGATTTGGCCATTGTTTGAGTAATGAAAATGTTATTTTTAAGTTTTTTCTGAAGCAGTATTACCTTTTAAAACAGTACTAGTTTATCATTATTGCTAATATAGTTGGAATAGCGAAACCAATTTCGGCATAATTTTACGCAATGGATTATGGGAACGGGGGTCGTCAAGAAAGTGGTGGATAGTGAGCCAAAAAAATAGTTACCTAGTATAAAAAGAAAAGGGATTCTAACATCTCTACAGATCTGAACTGAAGGGAAAGTTAAATGCAAGTTATGAGCAACAATGCTTGCTACCACATCTGAAAAACATTAATTTGCATTTGGGTCCTCACACTACTAAGTCTGACCCACAATAGAGCCTCTCCGTAATTTGCCCACATAAACCACTACTTCTGGCATGAAAATATGAAAAAACACTAATTTTTAGTACTCTATAAAACCAAAATTTGTCTTTTTTTGTTTAACATTGCTTCTCTTTTATATTTCCTTGTAACTAATGTAGGCATGGCAGCCCTAAATGGCAGTCTAGCTTCTGGTGGTCTTTCTAATGGCACAGGGAACACCATGGAGGCTCTGAGCCAGGCTTACTCAGGGATCCAGACATATGCTGCTGCCATCCCAAACTTGTACAACCAGAGTCTACTGTCACAGCAGAACGTTTCTGCTGCAGGCAGCCAAAAGGAGGGTAAGCCTGTATGCTGTTTTTTCATTATAATAAAATGACTCATCTCTCTTCTCAAAATGGAATTAATTTAATAGCTGTGCTTTTCTTCTTCTTGGAAATCCTGCATTGCAAATCACATGGATCTTATTATTTACTGAATAAAAAGGTGATGATAGGAATGGAATTATTAAATGCTTAATTTAGATGAGCTAAACCCGCACATTGACTGACAGGTCCGGAGGGTGCGAACCTATTCATTTACCACCTGCCGCAGGAGTTTGGGGACCAGGACTTGCTGCAAATGTTTTTGCCTTTTGGAAATGTGATCTCAGCCAAAGTTTTCATCGACAAACAGACAAACCTCAGCAAGTGTTTTGGTGAGTTTATATGAAATACTAATAATACAACTATTGGTTTGTTTTAAACACAACACTGATTGCCTGAAAAACATTAAAATGATGTACCAAGGTTTATATATAGGATGTTGAAGTTATCACCAAAAGCAATTAAAATAGTGTTTGGTAGATTTGTTGTAACAATACTTCTAGGTCAAGGGGTCAGCAATGCAAAATGGTCAAAGAGCCATATTGGACCACAAAAACAAAAAATAAATCTGTCTGGTGCCGCATACATTTAAAAGCCCTCTCAGGTCTACCTTTTCATCTATTTTGGGATTTTCTGGTAATGACGAAACACCAAGATGGCGACAGTAGGACCCACCTATTGGCTTCACATCTGCTCTTCAGAAACCTATAAGTCACGTGATGACATGTGCTGTCCAGTAATTATATACAGTCAATGGTCTGACCTTAGTAACAACAACAATGGTCAGACACATCTGGATTACTCAGTTAGTCCAGTAATAGTAACAGTAAAACTCAACATGTGACATTTTTGAGAAAAACCCAGTGTAACATCAAGACTAAATGAATGTGGAGGGAAATCAGGCTGATGGTCGAAAATATTTCCTTATCAGGAAATAGGCTGAGAGAAATTTTTCCACCAGTACTGGAACAGAGTTTGCTTAACTCACAACAGGAACTGGCCGGAGTTTTAGTGAGTGTGTATGGGATAAAAGAATGTTTCTGACGTCAGGGTGAGAGGCTGTTGGGATGATAAGGGGACACTCGGACTGGGCAAGGCAGTCCGTCCGTAGATTTTCAACTCTGCATGGGTATTCACACTTCTGTTAATGAAACTTCATCTTGAGCAATATCGAGCCTTGTTGCCTGTCTACCGGAATAATCTGTTTTGCTATTTGAGCAGAGCAGACGCTTCCATTTGCCTGCACGGTGAGCATCAAGGCCCACAACAAGGCCCTTTGTCTGTTCCTCTTCTGGGTCAGTGTCCTTGTGTTGACAAACAAAAAAGACAAAAACATAAACTAAAACATATTATTCATTAGAATACTGGAATTCCAAATAGGTTATTGCTCTAAAATATGTTCAAATTATCTAAATAATCAGTTTAAATAAAATGAGTTCTGAATTTGACATCTTAGCTATTTCCATCTAATACCCATCTATCCATCCACTTTCTACCGCTTATTCCCGAACGGGGTCGCGGGGGGGCTAGAGCCAATCCCAGCAGCCAACGGGCAAGAGGCGGGGTACACCCCGGACAGGTCGCCAGTCTATCACAGGGACACAGATATAGACAATCAACCACGCACACACTCACACCTAAGGTCAATTTAGAGTCTCCAATTAGCCTATCCCCAAGGTGCATGTCTTTGGAATGTGGGAGGAAGCCGGAGAACCTGGTGAGAACATGCAAACTCCACACAGATAGGCCATCGCCCGAGCCGGGGATCAAACTGGCAACCTGCTTGCTGTGAGGCTACAGTGCTAACCACCTCGCCACTGTGCAGCCCCCATCTAATACCCCTCAACCAAAAATGTAATCTCCATACACACAACTAATATTGATTAGCCTACATCAAGCCAAAATACCACAGCTATTTAAAACACTCTGGAAATCATGCAAAATTAAAGGGAATGAGCAGGAGACAGAGGTAATTGTTGAGGTCAACATAAACACAGTACTATAAAAACAGTATAACAACATTTACTATTTCTATACATAATTACTCACAAGACAGTTTCTGAAGAGCTTCTCATGACTTTTACAGAGATACAAAGCCCTTCAATACTGCAGTTTGCCAATGTGCAGTGATATTAGATGTCTGAAATAGAGTTGCAAGAAACATTATCACGATGTAAATGGCATAAAAGTAAAGTAAACACACAGAAAGCTTCCTGCTTCTATTTTCAGAAAATTTGATGCATAGAGTTTCTTGGACATTTTTTGCATTACTTTATTGTAGAACCTTTATTCAAATTAAATCAATTTAGTCGTTCTTGTTATTCACCGTATAATAATCCTGTCCCTTGTGGAACACCAGAAAACAGGCTCTACATATTTTTTACCTATCACATGGTGACAAATGGGAAAAATCCTCCAAAAAACTGCTATTTTTTCTGTTTTTGTTACAGGGGCAAAGAAAGACTCCATATTTTAAAGATTTGAGTTTTCTGTCGAATTGTTCATAGGTCGTGCTTTAAAGGGTTAAATAATTCGGCATTATTCAACTTGCGTCATATGATTGCTCACAGTCAAGGTATGTCGAATGAAAGTGCTTACTGTATGATCAACCTGCTAATATTACCATGTCTAACAACATTATAAAACGGATCTTCTACTTAAGATATCCTTTGTTTAACAAGTAATAGTCACTATATATACCAGTAATTAATTCTATGATTAAGCATTGCTCTAATTGGTTCACTTGTGTCATTCCTTTAAATACTCCTACATTTATTTTGAGGGTTTGTCAGTACAAGGTTCACTTTACATTATATAGAAATTGTTTCCAAAATTGCCACTTTATGAGCCAAAATGATTTAAAAGCTCTTAGAAGTTCAGTCCAGACCCGATTCCACTCATTCTGGGTGCTGATAGGACCTTTCTATTGCAGGTGCATATAATCTCCTTGATTAGTCTGGGTGTAAGTTTGCAATCATATTCCTAATTAAAGTCCAGTTTAAAACTAAGACAAAACTATGCAATTAAAGAAATACACAATAAATAAACCAAACTGAGATAAAAAAAATTTTAAAAAATGTAGAATGCACACTTCCACCCTGTTATGGTAATACATGTTTTTTTTGGGTTTTTTTTTACTTATTTTCTGTTACTCCAGACAGTTGTTGACCTTGTTGTCCTGCAGGGGGTCCATGAGATGCCCTATGTTGGGTTTGGGTACAGGTATAACAGATGATCCAGATTCTGTGGTTCTAGATAATTGTTGAAATTGTTTTGTTTTTTTTTTTGTTTTTTTTTTTTTTTGTTGTCAAATTGTACATTTCTTAAGAAATCCATGTAAACTTCTGTAAGCCTTGTGAACTTCTTTTTATTTCCCTACAGGCTTTGTTAGTTATGACAACCCAGTTTCATCGCAGGCAGCTATCCAGTCCATGAATGGTTTCCAGATCGGCATGAAAAGACTGAAAGTGCAACTGAAGCGCTCAAAGAATGACAGCAAGCCCTATTGAAGGTGTTCAGACACTTCTCACCTACTTAAACAGGATGATGTTATGTGAAGTATTGATAACATTTGGAAAATTGTTCTGTCCATTATAGGATCTCCTTCTCATCATTGCCCTCTTGACCGGCCCAAATTTACTTCCATCTGGTAACTTTCATGCATAGAATCTGCTATAAAATAATTTCAAGAAGTTCTGACTTGCTAAAAACAACCAAACATTCAATCACATTTAGGATTTTACCTGTTGAATTGGAATATTTAATATTTAAAGTTAAATATATTCCATTAAAATGAATATTAGTGGAATGGATCTTTGGTGCAGATTACAATTTGCATATCCCAAAGATAAGCAATAAAAATCTTATTTTTTAAGTAGCATCATATTGTCCCTCTGCGACCTTTATGGCCAAAACTGCAGGAGATTGTGGTATTATAACATAAATCTTTGCAAATGCCTACAATGGGAAACCAGTTAAAATCAAGTATAAATGTCAAATACGACTGTTTTTCTTTAAACTAAATGCTTATATTAAAGAACCAATTATTTTAAACTGTAATGACTGTGGAATCAAAATATTGAGTTCTGATGGATGTCTGTGTGGCATTTTTGGCCTTGGTGGTTCCCAGAGGTGGCAAAATTAATAAATAGTATAACTCAATTTGACACCTACAAAATTCAGGGAGGGATTGTACATTAAACAGAATCATAAAAGGTTTCCTATTCTAAACTATATAAAAGAAGCTAGAGAAGCTAAAGTCAGAGAAGATCAGACATAAAATCATAGCCTCCTTGAGGCTAAGCTCTGGAAAAGATGCATGCATATGGTTGTTTGTTTTTTTTTTTTTTTCATCTATTGTCATCAGTGATTTCAAAGGACTTTCTGAGTTTCTGAGTAACATCTGGAGATGTCACATTATTGACTGATTATATTTGGCTTGTCTAGGTGTAGCAGTTATTGCATGGCTGACATTGGGTGTTTGGTTAAAGGTATTTTAATAGTTTATGCTGTGTGTTTACAAACATCGGTTGACCATGGCTTGTTGGCAGATTTTCTGCTTCCGTCACATGGCTCACTTACTGCTGCTGTTGTGCTTTATCTGGAAATTATTAAGGTGAGGTGAAACTGAAAGTAAATATAGATGTTTTCTTGCTAGTCAGTTGGAGACTATGTGTGTGCTGTGAGGCCAAGCTGCCAGCTGTAACCAGTAATACAGGGAGGGTTGGTGAAACAATGCAATAAACCTTGTAGATTTATTAAAGTTATACAAAAGTCCATCAAATAATAATAATAATTAAAAACTTTCTGTAAACATAAATATTGTGAAAAAGGCATAATATGCTCTTCTCATTCATGGGACATAACAACAATAATCAGATTCTTGAATGTTCTGAAATAAGGCAAATATTACTTTAAATAAAACAACATTGACAAATTTACTGAATGGAAACTAAAAATCAGAATCTTTCTATTAAACCTTCTTCTCCAGCATCCAGAAGCTTCTAGAAACTCCTTGTGTAGCTTTTTGCTATTAGGGAACTAACAAATTGTTATTTACAGATCTTTGTTTTCTTTAGACATGCATTAGTTTTTGTTCTTCCATTTGTGTTGTTTTCATTTACAGATGGAAACTAAGAGAAATGTATATTTGAACTTGTATGACTTTTCTATTTTTATATAGATTTGTTTGTTTGTTTTTTGTTTTATTTTAAAACTTTCCCTGTGTGATGGGAAATTATTTATTGCCTAAATTATTTATTTGAAAATTACAAAAATTAAAAAGTGAGGTCTGTAATTCTAGATTATATCTGCTTGACTGTTAAGTGGTGTTTGCTTGTGGTGATGAGTATTTCATGTTAGTGAAGTGTAAACGGTATATGTAGATTCCCTCAATTCTATTATAGAATCTGTATATCAAACCTCCAAATAAATCTAATTTTACAAAAATACAGAAGGAGTATTTTTGCCCTGAAACATGTATATGTAAATGTAGTTGTTGGAAAATGCTTGATTTGAAAAAGTCCAAAGATCAAGTTTAAGATTGTGAAGTTCATGACAAAGTGAAAGATGCCATTCTTGCCAAATGAGATAATCACCTGTCTCAGACGGTTCAGATCCCTGGATGTTCATCAAAGTGAAGAAAACTTTGTTTGTTTGAAGGACTTGTTCAATAAATGAATGAAACCTGAAAAATCTACAGTGAAGAACCTTTGTGAAGTAATGATCATGGAGCAGTTTCTCTGAATGGTAAATCGTGAACTGGAGGTGTGGATCATGGAACATGGACCTAGGACAGCAAAGGAGTCACCAAAATTAGCTGAAACCTTCATGTCGGCAAGAACAGGAACCACTTTTGGGCTGGATACCATCAGTGTAATGTCAGTTACACTCAGTGCACTTGTACACCTGCTACCAGTGTAAAGCCCGAACTGTGTCCATAGCTTTCCTACAGTCAATGGAACTGGATCTGTGGGCAGGTCATCTTGCTTTTCAGAAGTCTCTCCATAGGATTGTGTCTTGTGTTGTATGGCCTGACATGTTTACTCAAGTGCAGCAGTTTTGCGCATCATTTGAGATATGTCCACTATAATCCAAGTGATCTGTTCATCTGCTATTGACATGTTTATGTCATCTTCCATTGTGTAGTCACATGTATGAGTGCAGCCACTCAGGCTTATATCCGGTAGTAAAGCTGCTATCTGGAGAAGCAAGTGGGGCGCTTGGGGAAACAGTGCTGCAAAGACCCATGTGCCAGAGCCAATGTGTGTCAAGTGGCCGATTACCATTTATACACTGCTAGAATTGGCCAGGTTTCTTGGATGGTGAGCCTTACCTAGGAGGCCCGAAGGTTGACCTTTAATCTGAACTGAATTTTATTAACTTGTTGCTGTTTCTGCTCTGATCGGGCTGGTAGGAGGCTACTTTTTGAAGTTTTTCTTTCTTCCCCTGACAGCTTATTTAACAGCCCAAAATATGCACATAATTTAATCTGCACATCCTTTTTAAAAACACCTGGACTCACTCTGGCCCTGTGATGGACTGGCAAACTGTCCAAGATGTACTCAGCCTCTCACCAGATGACTGCTGGGATAGGCTCCAGCTACTCGTGAATTGGATGAAGCAATTAAGAAAATGGACAGATGAATGGACTCTGAGCAGTCTCAAAAAGACTGAGCCGTGGATCTCTGAAAACTTCCCTTCTTCTCTACCAAGAGCAAAGAACTAGATCAGAGATCACAAAATCCATTCCTCGAGGGCCAGAAGCCTGCAGGTATTCCAGGCTTTCCTGCAACAACACACCTGATTTGCATAAACGGTTCATTAACAGACTTGTGCAGAACTTGACAACAAGCTGTGGAGATCACTTTAATTTGGATTAGGTGTATTTCAGTCTGGAAACTTTCAATACCTGCAGGACACCGGCCCTCGAGGACTGAATTTGGGGATCTCTGGACTAGATAATTGGGTTGGGGTTTGGATAAGAGGCTGTAACTTTGGAAGTTTACATGTAACTTTGGAAGTTGTATATGTACTGTGTATTTGTTGGGTCTTACTTTTTTTTCCTGGAGCTGAACTTAGGCTTCTGATCTCTAGACACTCGAGTGAGGAGAGTGTCAACTGATCACCACCTGGTAGTGAGTTCGCTCCTGTGGTGGGGGAGGATGCCGGTCAGGAGTGGCAGGCCCAAACGTGGACATCGGGGACAGTGCCAGTGGACCAGCTCTATACCCTCTTCGAGGACCTTGAGGGTGCATGGGAGTTCGCCCAACCAATCTACATGTGTTTTGTGGATCTGGAGAAAGTTTTCAACCTTGTCCCTCAGGGACTCCTTTGGGGGGTGCTCCGGGAGTATGGGGTACTGGGCCCCATAGTACGAGCTGTCCGGTCCTTCTACAACCGGTGTCAGAGCTTGGTCTGCATTGCCAGCAGTAAGTTGGATTTGTTTCCAGTTAGAGCTGGACTCCGCCAAGGCTGCTCTGTTCATTACCTATATGGACAGGATTTTTAGGCGCAGCCGAGGCGTTTAGGGGATCCGGTTTGGTGACCTCGGAATTGGGTCACTGCATTTTGTGGTCGATGTGGTTCTGTTGGCTTCATCTGGTCATGATCTCTTGCTTGAGCGATTCGCAGCCAAGTGTGAAGTGGCAGGGTCCTACGCTACAACATGTCGCCACGGCTCAACTACTCCAAAGACCTCCTTATCCAACTGCAGCCGCAGCCCGGACTTCTGCCCTTCCTGCTTGTTCCTACAGATTATTTTCCTCAGCTAATACTCCTCAGGTTCTGTTGGATATCCCGGGAACCAACAGAACCCCAAACGAAAAATCCGCAAAACCAGAAGGGGATTAAAGAAGGGAGTGGTGAGGCGCAGACTCAAGCCTGAATCACAGAAACAGCAAGCGCTGCGTTCAACAATCCCAGCTAATATTTGGTGTCTCCGCAACAAACTAGATGAACTACAAGCCTGTGTGAGTACAGAACCGCCTCCCTTCTGCTATTCACAGAAACATGGCTGAACTACAGTGACTAGAGAGAAAAATGACTCCATCAAACCCCAGAAAGAAGAAGTTAGTGAAGTATGTTGAAATTTACTTATGACATATTTTTTTTGCAAACTTGATCTATAAGATGTCTAGTAACATTATATGTTATTGTACTTAACGGTCAGAATAGTGACTGGTGGGATAGTACATTGCATTTAGGTGCACACATATTTATATACATAAAAAAATCCTTGCCATGCCGGACTTTTTACTTTTTTTCTTTCTTTTAGATATACTTTGAGTAAAGTTCTTGATATGTTAGACTTAGATGATGGGCCAGGTAGGGCATGCAAAATAGCAGTTATTCCTCGAAATGAGTGTAGGAGACCGTTTTTCCTGTCAAGGACGAGGACACTGGTTTATTTAGTTTGAGAAGAAAATAAATTTAATAATGAAGAATAAAAGAAGTTCAACATACAGTTAACATTGAAACATGAAGGGACAAAACATTAAGACATACAGACATGGTACGAGGTCATAACCCGGGGAGAATATCCCCAAAGACATGTGGATCTCACAGATGTCTGGAGCTATTCTGCCCCCAGTCAGATAGTGGAGCTTTGTTTAAACTTCGGTCACATGGTCACAATCTGTTTTCTAAACATTTCCCTGATTGAAAGACGCTGGCCTTGCAGGTCTTAGCAGATGGTTTACTAAAGGTCAGAATGACATCAGTTTAGGAGCCTTATAGTCAGACCTTTCAGCTAGACATTAATTAGCAAGGTAATTAAGTTAATACATGAAATTCCTCTACATGAGAAAGATGTCATCCTAAGTGATTGTGATAGAGATGAGTCAGACATGGACTATGAGGAGGAGATAGGCCATTTGCTATTTTGGATTTTGAATGCATGTGCCAAACTTATGGGTACAGATGATGACCCACCCCACTATCCATTAGCTCTCCCCAATCAACAGGCACAGTTTCTACTGAAGAGTCTAAGACTTCTGCAAACCATACTGGGAAGCCACAAAAATTAAAACCAAAAGAGGGACAAAACCAAAATCACACTAAGGTCCTTTAGTTTAGTTAATAAGTGGCTCACTACATTTTGTTGACAACACTAAGATCACAGAGGACCCATTTTTCAAGGTTAGACCCATCTTCACTGAACTCAACAAGTCATAAAAAAATTACTGCCATATCCAGAATGGCTGTCAGTATATAAAAGCATGATTCAATATTATGGCCAACATGGATGCAAGCAGTTTATAAAAGGCAAACCAATTTGTTTTGGTTATAAGATCTGGAGCAGTGCGACTGGGTTAGGCCAAGGGCCAAGTGTTGGTCTTGGTCTTGCAGAGCTAGATGAGGTGCCACAAGGTTTTAAATTCTATCATGACAACCTCTTTACTTCAATTGCACTTCTGGATGAGATGACTAAGAGAGGATATGACAGCTGTGGAACCATCTCGTGGATGAACAAAAGAGGGAATTCATGAAGTTACCCAGAGGACCCTCAGAAGCTCTAACACGTGGACAAAAGGTGCTGCTCTGCAGGAAGGACAACAACATTCTGACTATAACAACAAATATGGAGAAGTATACTGACACAGTCGTCAAATGATGGAACAAAGAGCGTTGTGACCAAATCCGACAACCACAAAGTATAAAGAAATATATTGAGCACATGCGGGATGTAGACTTACATGAGCAACAGGCCTCAAGATACAGTTTCACAATCAGTTCCAAGAAGTGGTGGTGGCCCATTTTCTTGTGGTCTTTCAACAGCTAACTTGAAAATAGCTATTATGTTTACAAATTTGTTATGGGAGGTACCATTTACCTGCTGACTTTCTCACTGATAGTAATGCAATCCCTTATGCAAAGGTTTGGGACAAAGCCTCTAAGCCATGGAAGGAGTTCTTTACTCACTGCCTTTGTTCAAGATCTAGCAAGATATGATCAAGTTAGCCAACCAACACAAGGAAGAGGTTCCTGAGGAACCTGAGGTTCATTTTTGTGATAAACACACCACCTATGCCTGTGAGAAATGCAATGCATCACTGCACAAGAAATATACATTCAAGAAACATCACGGAAAGTAGAAAAAGATTAAAACGACTGTTAAGTACTGTTGATATACATTTTTATATACGCTAATATTATTCTTTTTAGTTTTATAAGCAATTTATATATTATTATTATCATACATTTAAGAATGGACCTCATAGCCTGCTTCTCCTGACCTATGGGCCCTTGACCTCTCTACCCATGGACTTGGGATCCCCTAGCCAATCCCACCCCCCTGTCTGGACG
>JBAMHX010000001.1:33762242-33778956 GCA_037177515.1 Pseudomugil tenellus
GTGTATAATAAATGTAGGCTGGGCTAAGTGACACGACACTGAAGGCCTAGGTGTGATATGCACGGCCCGCCACTGATTTAAATACATCATCCAGGCCAAAAGCAATACTGTTACCATAGCAACAGCCGGAATGGATAGTAAAAAAGACTAAATAACTTTGTTCAATCCAAGACATTTTGGGCAGAACTTCCTCAGTTCCTTACTTAAATTAAATTTTCTTGTTTTGACGTAGATTGCTTGCCTCCACCCCCCCCCCCACCCCCCCACCCCCCTACGCCCTTCAAGGCATTTTGTGTTGGACAATAAATTTTGAATTAGCCAGTTGTACTAGATTAAAGACTGAGACTGAAAGCTTTCATGATCGTTTTTCTGTTTCAGGGAAGTGACGTTGATTTGTTCCAGTTTTACCAAGTGAAAGCGTGCTTGATATATCCAACTTTTTCAGATGTGTGTCCTTCAAATGTTTGCAAGCCAGTTTATAGTTCCAGTTTTGTCAATGATGAGAAATTGAGGCTGTAAAGTTCAAACTTCTACAATAAACAGCACTGAGAGAGTTCAACAAATAAAAATACATCTGCCTCCCTGCCTGTATCCTGACTAATACACCATCTGTGACATCCTAAACAAACTGCTTTTCTTGATTATTGTCGCAAAGTACATCTTCCACAAAGTCATGGTTCAACAGTTCTGTCATGTAAAACCACCATCATTAACCCCTTTATTTCAGATGCAACCCTTCTGGAGCTAAAAAGACCTGGAAACAAGTTAAAAATTAGAATAAAGATACTTCAAAGGTCATTCATCAAATTAATGCATTATTCTCTAACTCTTCCTCTCTCAAGCATCCTTCTCAAGATTTGTGCACCAACATCGGGCAGGGAAGCATTTTCCATTGATCAGGAAGTGGCTCCTTCGTACTCATTAATCTTTTATTCAGAAGATAACCGGCTCTGGAGTATGTTAGCAGTTCAACATAAGATGTGAACTCCCTGAAAGGGAAAATCCAGCTTCGTTGATCAGACCTCTGGTGATAATCTGCTTTTTAAGGAACTGAACCTGTGAACTTACATTGAGGTGCTTCGGCAATATCCCACACAGGATGTAACGTTAACCATTCCGTTGCTGATGCAGTTGTTCACCTCAATGACCGTCTGTTTGGTCTGGACATCACAGGAACTCTTTGCTTTACCTAAAACACATCACTGCTGTTACAGACTCATCCACAAGTCATCCTCTGCTGAACTTTCAGACGTCTGTGGAGCAGCTTCCTGTGACTTACAGGTTGTACAGCAGCCGGTGGCATCAGTCGTCTCGGTGCCCTGCAGGACAAAGACATGTTAGAGACGGAGACGGGAGGACGAATATCACCTGAACACGTCTGACAGACTCACAGGTTCACAGTCCAATGGGTTGTACGGAGGACAAGTGATCCTGGTTTCCTTGGTGATGATCTGTCCATTGATGCTCTCACATGTGTAGCGTACACAGCTGTCATTAGGGGGGGTGTAGGTGTCATTGACCTAGAAAAAACAGACAGCTTTGAACCCTCTAAAGGACATCAGGCAAGTAGGTTTAATCCAGCTGGTTTTCAGATGATAAAATGATATAAATCCTTTCATGCTGCATTGCTGCAGCCCAGGACACACCCTGACCTTAATTATGTGAGTGACGTCATCGGATGTGGTGAAGATACAGCTCATCTGGACACACTTCCCACAACACTCCTCTGTGCTCGGCTCATATTGAAAACCCTGAAGATTGAAGGAAAGATGATGAAGAAAAAATGCTTTAATCTAGTATTTATCCCATTTTTTCTCCCTAATATGAACAGTGAAGATGAATCTTAAGTGATTTGCGATCAGATGTGTTTCAACATTAATATTTCCAATGTGAAGAAGGAACCGAAGTTTCAGTTCGTACTGAAACTGACGTGAAACGTTTAATGTGAAGCAATATTCAGTGATGCAGATGTCATTTAACTGTCCACCCCGAAGCCTAAAGCTGTGGACCCCCTTGTCACCCAGACAGGGGCAATCACCATGGTAACAACCCCTACACTGAGCAGTCAGAACCCCCAGCACGGAGGATCCCCATGAGGAAAACACTGGAGTTAAAAAAAAAAAAAAGAAATAGCTGTATGAAACAATAAGAACAAAAAAGAACAGCAATAACAAAAATACAAATAAAACAATGAGCTAAACACTAATAAAACTAATAAAATAAAATAAGATAAGGTGAAATTATTTGAAATCATTTGAATTTTCATTTAATTTAATTTCATAAGTTAAGATCAAATTAACGACTTGTCCAGGGTGTACCCCGCATCTCGCCATAATAATAATGTTCTTACTTCAGAGCAGGTTGTGTTGCAGACCACAGGTTTGCAGGTAATAGTATTCAGCTTGGTGATGGGATCCATCTGGGGGCCACAGAAACACTCCTGGCAGGGTGCACCTATAGAAGAACCCTCTGGCAATGTTCCCAACGTTGCTTCTGGTGTTTCTGATGACGCGATTATTGCTGCTGGTGATTCTGATGCTGGTGAAGACGCTGCTCCTGATGCTGATTCTGAGGGTGTTTGTAGTGTTGGTATCTTTGAACCAGGCTGCAGGACAATATACTGAATTAAAACTCAGAATGTTTTGCACACTTATCCTGAATGGAATTTTTCTTCATGTCCATGCTGACAGAAAATGAACACAATGATTTCTGCACAATATTTCTATGGCTGTAAAACTACCATCAAACAAACACAACCCCAGCAGTCAAATGGTTAAACCTCAGCTACCTGCTTCATATATTTTAATCTACTGGTTTCAGACAGACAAAGGAGGAAGACTCATCAGACAGCTGAATCATTTTATATATCAGGGAAAAACACACAGGTTGCAGAGGTCACATGATCAGAAACTCAGATTTTCTCTTTACTTGCCTGGAACTCGGTCATGTCGTGGACACACACGCCTTGAGGAACTGTAGAGATTAAAACATGCAGAGATTCACTTAAGTAATGTTGCACAGACAGAACAGAAACAAAAATGTGTGTGAAATGTCATGGAGGGGATGAATGAAACACCAGAGTTTTGAAAAGGCTTTACTGTAATAATAATTATAACAATTTACTAAAAAGCACCACTGAATATTTTTTTTTTATTATTATTAACTATTTAATCACAGGTCCTTTCAGGAAGGTCAAGTTCACCATAAAGATAAAACAAACACTTCTCTCTCTGCTCTTGGCCTCTGAATGCAATTGATCAACTCATTTCTACCAGAAGAGCAGGCAAAGGGGAGCCTGCGTGTCCTGATGAAACATACGAGGCTGGATATATGATGGACTCATGTGTTTGTTGCTTTCTTCTGTCCAGGATGTGGAAGATTGGAGCTATGATGGTTTCTGCTGTTAGGCATTAGCAGGTTCCTGGGGATTTGCAAACTTCTGAAACTGCTGCGGACAATTGCACCAAGTGGGATCCGGGCTCAGAATGTTTGAATGAGCTGAATTGCAAACTGGAGCCATATTTGCCCATATTAGCAAGCTAGTTGGGGTACCAGAACTTGTACTCAGAGTTGATAACAAAGTGGAGAAGCAGTCTGGTTGGCTGGATGGAAACCATTTTTTGGCTGTTTTGGAATGCTGTGACCACTGAATAAGACTCAAGGCTGAAAAATGTGCCAGCCTGAGTCAAACAACATGCTGTTATTTCAATCTGTCACCCTTGCCGGCCTTGGATGCTAGGTATCAAGTCTCCATGTAATGTGTAACAATAAGACACTCCTGCTTCTACCTCAAGCTACAGATTCCTGTACCAGCTTTTTACCAACTTTTTCCAGGTCCACTTATCTGATCTGGTGCTACATTTAATTTCTGGTCATCAATCATTAGATGATACAACCTGCTGGGATTCTTCCCTTTACATAAAGCAGTGTTTTAATGCACATTATAAACCTCTGGACTGGCGTTGGTGCAGACCACTATATGAGGAATTTAATATGAAGCTGACATGAATAATAATAATAATAATAATAATAATAATAATAATAATAATAATAATAATAATAATAATAATAATAATAGAAAATAGAAAATAATTTAATAAAAATGAAAAACAACTTAAAAATAATATTCCTTGAAAAAAAAATCACAATTTCTCTCTGAAACAAAAACACAATTTTTCCATTTACTTTACTTTTTTGTTTTACATTTAATGATTTTCTCCTTTTTTTTAAGTAACTTGTTGCAACTTATAGAAGGAGTGGAATGTTACCATGCTAAACAGGGTTTGGATCAGGGCAGAAGCATTACTGAGGGTAAGAGATGGATACGGACATGAATTTGACATAGATCAAGGGTTCCTGACCTCCCGGATCCCCATGCAGCTGAGATATCTGTAAGGTTTTGACTGTTCAGTTGAGGGTCTTAAAGGAAAAAAGGTTGGGATCCACCGATGCAGATGGAGGTGAAGGGATTATTTATGTGGAGGATGACCTGATGAGAGGGAAGCTGAGGCTTCATCAATAGAAACAGAGGTTTCTCTCTGAGAGATGTGAACTGTGAAAGACGGGTCCTGAGAACATCTACAGTTTGTTGGATACATACTGATCTCAATAATTGTCAAAAATGTTTTTTTCAGATTTCAATGTGTGACTAAAAATTTGGCTTTTGATTTGTACTTGTTGATGAGTTTTTTCTACCTTGTTATGAACTAAACATTCATCAGAAAACACTTGTACATGTTCCTGCCAGAACTTTTCTTTCCCAGGAAATACCTTAACATTGCTTTACAAGTGATGATGAAATTCATATTAACTGAAACCACACGTGTAAAGTGTTCAGTGATGTGTGTGTTCATGTTAAGTCCCTGCAGACCAGACACATACCACAGCTGTAGGATGGGCAGCAGGTCCCATTGGTGACATTGAGCCTGAAGCCCAAAGGGCAGCTGATAGGGGCTTCACACAGTTGAGCACTGCATTCTGTTGGAGGAACAAATCAATCACAATCCATCTGATTTAGTTGTTTCCAGCAACAGAAAATATCCACCAGGTTGATATTTTTCTTGCCAATCAAAACGTTCAAACTGACCACAGGTCTGCGTTGTGCAGCAGCCATCCGTCCGGTTGATCAGCTGTTGGCCGAGCTGGCTGCAGTGTGGGCTAGGGGCTACTGAACACTCAAGTGACTGACACTGAGTGCTCATTGAGTCCTTGTCACACTGGCAGGTGTTGCAGCCGCTTGTCCAGGTGTCACCTGGCTGTTGACAAAAAGCATCCAGTTTACACAACTCTCAGTCTGTCATGGTGCCAGGAAGGGGATGTCTGTCAGATAGACTCACCTGTTTGGGTTTTCCATCAGGTCCAACGCAGCCTGGAAACACGTGGACAAAACTGGTTAGATTTTATTGTCTTTCTTAGCTAATCTCTGAGGATTAAACTTATCATTTAACAATCTGTGTTGTTGCTCTTGTTTTATTTAGGGATGCAGAGATGTCTGTGAAACTTTTGTTTGCTTTAAAAAAATGAAGTAAATGTTGTTTAAAGGTCCCATATTATGCAAAATGCACTTTTATGAGCTTTTAACCTTCTATTAGTAGTAATTGTACTTTAAAACGATCCCGGAAGTAATTTTATTTTTCATCATGGGTTTTTGTAGTTTTATCCCTTTAAAAATGTGATGCCAGCTTAAGCAGCGCAAACGACTGACACCAACGCTACGACGCGGCACGGTGGAAACTCCCCCACCATCTCCTCCAGGAAGTGTGCGTGTAGCTGCTCCTGCACTGTCGTCAACAGACACATGTGTAACTGCATGTTGACTACACACGCCGCCTCTCTGGCTGTTCGGCCGGTGTGTGTGAGGAGCTGCGAGCAGGCAGGAGAGATGCAGACCCAGGCGTTCACAGTTTCGGGTAAAAAACCTCACAGTTACAACTGAGTGTTATGGCAAAACTATAACATGGTGCGTGTTTGAAAATGCATAAAATTATCATAGATGTGCATAGGATAGAGTGTGAGACACTAAAAATATTATAATATAGGACCTTTAATTGTAAACAGAAGATGAAAAATTGCTCCTCATCACCCAGTTTTTATTTGATCCAAATATCGCCTGTCCATCATCTTACCACAGGCAGTGACACATGTGTCATATATGGTGTTGAATAAAGTTGTGCCTGCAGGACAGAAACAACCCTCCATGGTGGATTCAGATGATTCGATTCCTGCCTGGATTTTTTTGCTGTACCTGGTGAGGAACAGAGTTGTTCATGATAACATCATTGTTCCATAAACTGAGTCTAAGAACAGAAACCTTGTTATTCTTAATGATTGGGGTTTTTTTTATCTGATTAAAAACCATCAAAATTAAAATTAATTAAAATTAATTTATTTAATCCTCCAATTTACACAAATGCTATTAAACATGTCAGAACTAAACAAGTACCTGTCAAAGCATGTCGGCTCCACCGAGGGACCACAGGCCATGTACACTTTGTTGTTTGGACACTTGTGTTCTGTAAGATGGAAATATGTTTACAGCCTGTGGTCTGTAACAGATGAAGTTCTGTGTGTGACAGAGTGAAAAACTCACCACACAGCCCACCAGTAGCATTCCTCCAGTCAATGCAGACCCCTGCGTTAGAACAATCAGTGGCATAGGCCTCCAGGCTGGAACAGGCCTCATTACCATCGTTGCAAATGTCAGAAACACAGGCTTCCACATACGGAGTAGGAAGTATGACAGAGTGGCAGCTTGCAAAAACACTGAAGGAAGAAAATGTTGAAAAGTCAATATAATCATTCAATGGTGAAGCTTTGTGAAGCAGTTCAGTATTTTTCAGATAAAGCTTGGTATTCAGAATTGATTATGTTCTTGTTTATGAGCAGTGATTTACAACACATACCAGCAAAAAAGATCCACTTATTGTCTCCATTTATACAAAACAAGCATGTTTTTTTTCCAGTTTTATAATCAGTTTTTTAATGTTTTTTAAATCACTCTCTAAAACTATTGATCTGCATAAAGCTTTATGTCTGTTAATGCTGTAGTTTCTATAAACGGAGAAATTTATTCTCACCAACAGAAAGTAAAGTCAGAACAGATTTATTTCAGCTTTTGTCACTGCTTGGAAAAATTTACAATTACTGAATGCACCAGCGGTCTTATCTTTAATATGCTGCAGATAATCCAAAAAGCTACGGATGTGTATGTTTGCTCCTATTAATAATCTTAATAAATAGTAAAAACTAAATCATTCTGATTCTTAGACTGGTGGTAAAAAGAGGGAAAACTGGACCGAACCATTCTGATTGGTTCTGACCTTTGAACAGTTCCAGGTGCAGTTCATAATCACCCTGTGATCTGAAGTCCATCCTAATTATCAAGGAATGGAACCATGAACCAGAAAGATGCAGTAATAACATGAAACTGTTCCTCATGAACCTGAAAAGACCTGAGTTTGAGCAGTTTGTGTGCTACCTGCTGGTAAGAAGATCACAGTGAGCAGGTTTACAAGCCGGATTTGATGATGAAGAAGGCAACTTTGCAGAGGTACTGGGTGCTGTTGTTATGGTTGGAGGTGTTGACAGAGTTGTGCAGGAGGCACCTGGGACCTGCCACTGTCCAGCAGAGTTTGAGCAGCTTTCCACCTGGCCATTTGGAGAGCGGCAGTCATTGGCCTGAGAGTTGTCACATGTTCCTGTTTAGAAAGAAGAAGCAGATTTTTCTCCAGGAAAACATAGAACAATTTACTGAGAAACAACCAGGTTTACTATCTTTATTTGTTGTTTTGTTTGAGTCTAATATATACGATGGAGTATTAGGGCCACACGGAAGAAAAAAAAATTGTGGAGGAGTTTTTTTTCTCTCCTTCCTCACTTCGAGAAAAAAGTTGATATGACGAGAATAAAGTCGAAATGACAAGAATAAAGTCAAAAGAACGTGAATAAAGTCGAAATACAGTTTCAAAAATAAAGTTGAAATGACGACAATAAAGTCGACAGGACGAGAATAAAGTCGACAGGACGAGAATAAAGTCGAAATACAGTTTTAAGAATAAAGTAAAAAAAAAAAGTTGACTTGAGAATAAAGTTAAAAAAAAGCTGTGATTAACTTTGAGTTTTTCAAATAAATGTGAATCAGCTTTATCCTACTTTATAAAACACAATGCCTAGCTTGGATGAGCTAGTGAGCTTGTACTTTAGAGTGGGTTTCAGCAACAAGAAAAGTCTTTCTCTTTTAGCACAAAAACACAGCAGTATGATAAATATCAGTACTTTGAAGAGACTGTATTTCATCTTTATTCTCGTCATTTCGACTTTATTCTGAAAGGGAGGGGAAAAAAATCCTCCACAAATTTTTTTCAGTGTGGCCCTAATGGTCCGTCGTAAATTTATGGAATGTTCACCAATGCACAATTAATTACGTATATGATCTATAGTTTTGATCACTCCTGGAACACGGATTATCACGTGTGTTTCACCTGTGTTGCACATCTTTACCACGGGTGCCGGCCGTGGTTTTCCGCAGTGTGAAGTTTTAAACAGTTCAAAACGTTTTACCATGTCTGACTCAATTTTTTACCGCGCCCTGCCCCATCTACAATTTGACTGTAGCTCATTTTAAACTTCACATCAACTCGAACAACATCGCCTGCTTCATGGGAGACCACTCTTGGATGGCTTTTGGCCGTGATTAAGATGTAAAGTGCAGTGTGACCGTGCCCTGAGAGGTCGTTCACACACCACTGGACCAAGGATGTATCCACCTGCAGTCTTCTAAACTTCTCACCCAGCAGTACAGGCTGGATGGTATTGAACGCACTTGAAAAGTAAAAAAATGTTAGCCTCACAGATGCGTCAGATTTATCAAGGTGTTCATATGTCCTGTCCAACATATAAATGAGAGAATCATCTACACTAATGTTCGGTTTATATATGAATTGTAGAGGGTCCATGTGAACAGACACAATGTCACAGATGTAATGGAGGACCAGTCTTTCAAATGTCTTCATAATATGAGAGGTGAGCGGTACAGGTCTTTAGTCCTTGTTGTCAGTAGGATGACTCTTCTTTGGTAGGGGAATGAAGGAAGATGCTTTCCATACCTTCTGTAAGCACAGGCTCAGATTAAACAGGTGAGTTATTATACCACACAGTTCAATGGTGCAGGTTTTCAATTGCTTGGGGCTGATATTATCAGGACCTATTGCTTTCCCTTGCTTCAGCTGGTTCAAGTTCCCTGAACTGGAAAGAGGATGACAGGAGGGACTGCAGTTGAAGGAGGAGAAGAGTTGGAAGAATGTGTAGATGGTTTTGAGGATGAGTTGGGAGAAGGAGGGAGAGAAGTAAAACATGGAAGACCCACAGGCAGTGGCTGGGAAGACTGGGGTTGTGTGAGCCCTATAAATTTGCTAAAAATCCTATTCAGTTCATCAGCCAGATTTTGGTCTCTATACAGTTCTCCCCATTTAGATTTCATGCACACACCTGTCTGACTCTGTTTTGTTGCTGTTGTTGTTTAAGCTTGAGTCCATGTCATGGTCCAAACGGCCAAGAGGGAGCAGTGCAGTGCAGTTATATGCCTCTTTAACATAAATGAGGGGCATAAACAAGGTCTAACGTCCTATTTCTCCATGTTTTACAATCCACAAACTGTTTAAAATTCGGCAAAGGTTTAGAAAGACAGACATTATTAAAGTCAAAAGACGAATGCATCGGGGTACTTTTCCTAAAGTCTCTTATTAGTAGTGTGTACTGCATCACAAGCCACTTTTGCATTGGGGAATATAAACAACAATGGCCACCACCACCGTGAACTCTCTCGGCAGGTAATATTGTCAAATGCCAAAAGTTCAATATCCTTATTACACAGTTGTTCTTTGATGGTTATGTGCTTAGTATTACACTTAGTATTACATTTTAAGCTGAAAGTGAAAAGTAAGAGTTGTTGTCGATACCCAGGCTGATCAGTGAGTACTGTTGTTTTATGCGTTTTTCTTTTGGCTGCTCTGTGAAACTTTAGAACCTTAGTGAGCCATGTGCTGGGAGGATTTTGCCTTAATGGCTTTGACACCAGGGGATAGTCTATCCAGAGAGGAGGCAAGAGAGGAGCAGAATGTTTTAGTAGACAGTAAGTCTGAGTGGGAAGGGAGGTTCGAGTGAACCTTGTCTGACAGCTGTTTAGGACTGAGAGATCTCAGATTTCTGCAATATGACACCATTTTTGGTCTGGTTTAAGTGACAAGAAGAAGGAGAATGGAAGATTTGACCAGGAAGTGGTCAGAGAAGTGCAGTGGGGTCACTGACAGATTAGCAGTGGAGCAGTTTCTAGTGAGTACCAAATCAAGATTGTTGCCTGTTTTGTGTGTAAGTAGAGTCTGAGTTAGTTTGAGATCGAAAGCGTGAATGTGATCCAGAAAGTCAGTTGCCTGTGTTTTGCCAATGTGAATGTTCATGTCTCTCGTGGCAATTAGTAGTGGGCCATCATCAGGAATGTCAGAGAATAGCATGTCCATGTCAGAGATAGAGTCATTCATATTGCTTTCTCGAGACCGATATGTGACCAGGATGTGTGAATTTTGGGATGAAGATGCCTTTATTGCGTGATACTCAAGTGATGAGCCAGCTTGATTATTTAAACAGTGTCTTTATAGGCCTTCATAAAAATTAATTACACAACTGTAGCTAATTCAGAACTCTGTTTCTAGAATCCTTACCAAGACCAAGAAAGTGGACCAGTTCAGTTCAGTTCTGAAGTCTTTACACTGCCAGCCTGTCCATCAGAGGATAGACTTTAAAGTTCTGTTGCTGGTCTATAAAGCTCAGAATAGTTTAGGTCCAAAATATATCAGACCTCTTGACGCAGTACAAACCTACAAGACCCCTAAGGTCATCTGGATCTGCTGTATTAGTTGCCAGATTCAGAGCAAGACATGGAGAAGCTGCTTTAGGTGTCTATGCTCCACATGTCTGGAACAAAATCTCAAAAAGCCTCGGATCAGCTAAAGCAATCCGTTTAATTAAATCCAGGTTAAAGACCCACCTGTTCTCAGCTGGATTTCTGTCATTTTTATTTGAAGTTGTTTCAAGTTTCTTTAATCTGGAAATGATCACGATATGAATAATTTTTAAGTGTTGTTTTCCTTTTTATTTCTTTCCTGTTTTAATTTTAAATTATGCTTGTTTAAATGTTTTAATATGTCTGGGAAGCATTTTAAATCGCCCTGTTGTGAAATTGTGCTATACAAATAAATGTGCCTTGCCTTATCTTGCCTTCACCACATGATTTCACGATGAGAAATATATAAAGACAACATGCTGTGGAAACTCACCACACTGTCCCTCTGTGTTTCCTCCAAACAGAGAGTAGGGAAGGTCTATGTTGAATGAGGAGCCAGTATAGATGATCTTAGTATTTAATTCAGGTATCACAACTGTAATCACCATATCTGTGCCAATGAGGACCAGGAAATTATTGCTGAAGGATGGATAGATTCGCTTCTGATTTACGTAAACCTGTAGGAAAGGGAAAGCACACATTAGACTGTGAGCTATGTCCTTCCATTAAAGACAGCTGTAATCAAACCTTTACTTACAAAAACCACTCTCGATCCAGAAGTGTTTGCTAATTATAGACCAATATCCAACCTCCCCTATATTTCTAAAATTCTGGAGAAAATAGTTTCTACTCAACTATGTGCCCATCTGATCAGAAACAATCTGTTTGAGGCATTTCAGTCTGGATTTAGTGCTCATCATAAAACGGGGACAGTATTGGTGAAAGTTACAAATGATCTTCTCGTGGCCTCAAATAAAGGACTCCTGTCTGTTCTTATCTTGTTAGATCTTAGTGCTGCATTCGACACCATAGCTCACAACATTCTGCTACAGAGGCTGGAACATATTATTGGTATTAAAGGGACCGTACTAAGCTGGTTTAAGTCATATTTATCTGATAGATTTCAGTTTCTCCATGTGAATGACGAGTCTCCACCATAACTTACAGGAGAAAGTTATGGTGTTCCTCAGGGTTCTGTACTTGGACAATACTGTTTACATTATTAATTTTAGGTAATATTATTGTCAGAGATCTCATAGTTCCATATAATCCAAACAGAGGACTTTTCTCTCAGACTGCAGGTCTACTTGTGGTTCCTCGAGTCTATGAGACCACAATGGGAGGAAGAGCCTTTGGCTATCAAGCCACGCTCTTATGGAACCAGTATGGGTATGGGAGACAGACACCCTCTCTACCGTTAAAATCAAAAATTCCTTTTTAACAAATCTTATATTTAAGGATAGTCTAGACTCGAATTAATTATGCCACTATGGAGATATCCCGTGATACACTGGGCACTTCCTGTTGTTTTCTCTGCTGCTTATTTTCCATGTAATGGACAGTACTGGCTTTATTAACCTATTTCTCCTGCAGGTCTTATTTCTCATTTCTTTTTTTTTCTTTTTTTTGCAAGTCTTATTTCTTAATTTTAATTTATCTGCAGGTCTTGTTGAATAGCGGCTGCATTGTATATTAATCTGTCTTTTCTGTCCTCTCGGACCCCAACCCGTTGAGGCAGATGGCTTTCCTCCCTGAGCTGGGTTCAGGGAGGAAATGTTTTGTCTTTCTGTAAAATTGAGTTTTCCTACCCACTGGGAGCCCCACCCAATTTTCCAGTTAATGTAATAATATGTTTAGATCAATCATGTTAGAAGCATCACTGAGATCTAGCATAACCATACATGAACTGCTGGTAGAAGAAAATAAAGAGTTTTCAGATGTCTGCATTGCTCAGTGTTGTGATCACTGTAGTTTTCAGGGTGTCTGTGTGAATAAAGGCAAGTGCTGACTGTTTCCACAAGATAACATTAATAGAGAATGTGAACTCTTGCATGATTTCCTCCATACTTACAACATTAGTTGTTGTTTCTGAAGTCTTCAGCTGAGTTAAAACTACCACGTACGACTGATACATAACATTGAGAGTCAGAGGACAGAATGTGCTGTCTGACGGATGACACTCATGGCTTTTTGTTATAGTCAGGTTATATTTAGAAATAATCTCTCTAACAAGGTAATGAGAGCAGTTGTCATTGAAACTGTATGATTTTCCATCAAATGTGTTATAGTGGAATCCACTCCAAAGACTGCACACACCTGCAACATTACAAAAAGCATAAATGGAAATTAGAAACACAAAATTTGTTTACATTCAAGTTTCAACCAAATTTTAGAAACAGCATTGAAAAGAAATTTAAAGTTAAGTGGTTGACTTATTGTTATTTATAATAATTTATAAAATACGAAACAATAAGAAGTGTCAAGCATATTTAGATTACATGCATTTCAACAGAAATTATTAGACACAGCTGTTACCACAAACATATTACTACACGGTTATTTCATAACAGTCACTTCATGAGATATTGCTGATATCAGTGTTATTTACGGTGCTGAAATGGTGTTTCACATTTTATCATAGTGTTGATGTTTACTGCAAAATTAGGAAAAACACCTATAGGATTTTGTTGTCACAAGATTCTGCAACAAATAAAGACAGACATTTCAAATATTTAGGTGTCATGTTCAGCTTACATTGACATTCATAGTGAAAGCAGCAGCCATCCTTGTCATAGATTTTGATAGCTTTGCGTCCGTTGGTGCAGATGGGTTGGCTCTCAGAACAGAGAACTGGTGCCACTATGACCTTTCCATTGGTGCAGGTAGCTATGCTGCAATTGCTATCCTTCCAGGATTCTCCATTCTAAATAAAACATTCATAGTGAAAAAATATTTTAGATTTTACTCAAAATGTGAGGCTTTTGTTTCTGGGAAAACAGTAGCTTTTTGTCTTGAAATGAGAAACAATGATGAAGATGATCATATCATATATGATCCAGTCCAGCAGTAAGAATAATAATATTACATTGAAAGAGTGGAATATTGTCTAATGTTTGGCGATATCAGTCTGAATGAAAAAAACAGTCTGTTCTTTAAATCAGGGTGAACCATATTCTTGATGTTGAGCTTCAAAATGAGTATGTCATGAAAAAGAAAGCTAAAAGGATACCTTTTTTTGTATAAATGTAACCAGGATGTAGAATAAATCTTAGATTAAGTATATCTTTGCTTGTAATTGGATTTACATGTTTTTTTATGGTTACCTCACACAGTTTGCATTAGTCTGAAGCACGTTTTGTGCACATATACAGAAATTTCATGAAATTATGTTCAAAAGCTGCATTATGTAAGTAACTAGTAAAGTGCAGTACAATATAGGGACCATTTTGATCAAATGTAAGGTCACAGTCATTGCGAATGGCTATGAGCCTTGTATGATACTGTGGCTGTTGTTTTTATAAGCCAACACTAATCCCCTCTTTTGTTACCATGTTTATCATTTTGTTTATATCCAACAAATTCAACAACTACAACTTCAACATGTTCTTTCACATAACTATCTGGTGCAACTGTGAATGTCAAGGTAGTGTTAGAAGTCCCAGTATGGAATATAAATTGTGTTTTGTATCTATACCTGTTTTGGTGGAGACACATCATTGCAGTCTAGTGTATCCGGGGATGATTTCATAGTGTTTGAGATAGAGGTAGTCGGAAAAACTGTGCTTGAAATTGTGGGCTCTGTTGTAGTGCTGAATACTGGAGTAGTAGACTTTGCAGTGGAAGTGGGACTCAGTGTCGTCGGGCATGGATGGGATTGTGTCTCTACTTCACAAGATGAATTGCAATATGCAACATAGCACCACCCAAGGCCATCAGTAACATTGTACAAAAAGTCTCCTGTGAAAATAGATCATTTAATAAGGTTTTAAGGATCAAATTAGATAACACTTCAACATTTTCATACATGAGAATAAACTTGTAAAATTGATTATTCACCAATTGCATCTCATTCATTTGAATCACAATATATTGATCTATCTGGGGAGTTGTGAATGATTGTAATCTTACAAAGACTATTGCCACTTGGGAGATGTTTGGTGTTACTTCAACAACAGGGACATTTGGTAACTGCTGAGTAACACCGGAATACACAGAATCAGAGTTCACAGATGAGTAAGGGATGAAAGAATAATCAAACCCTGTTCATAAACAAAATCTTTAAAAAAATCTTCAACTGGGAGCACCAGAAGGGTAGGAGGAACACATGAATGTAATTTATATTTACCCTAAGGTGAACAGAATTTAAATGATAGCAAATTTAAATTAAATAAGAAATGTTTTAGTGGGAAATCCAGTTTTTAAGGGTGCTTTATAGGAGAAAAGTAGCCTTTCTGACACTTCAAGCAACATTGCTCAAAATCTGTAAGTCCCAGATCTTACTAACTCTTACTTAACAAATAATGAGGTTAGGTTGAGGCAGACTTAATTTTGACATATAATTTGCGTATATACACAGGGAAAATTTTGAGTGTAAGAAACATTTTTCAACAAAATTCAGAACAACTTTTGGACAAGAATTTGTGAAGGACTTTGGGCATGGGAGGAAGACTTAAATTTAGTCATTTTGACGTATGATTTGTGTATATACACAGGGAAAATTGTAAGTGTGACAAACATTTTTGAACAAATTCCAGAATAACTTTTGGGCAAAAATTTGTGAAGGGTTTTGGGCGGTTTTCATATATTTCCTAAAACGTAACATAAAATTTGGTCAAAATTCTTTTAGATAATAATTGGTGGTCAAACAGGCCATAAGCTGTAGTTTCCAAAGTATGCTGAATTTTGGCTAATTTTGGCAAAATCCAAATTGTTTTTATAGGTATGGATAGACTCAGCCTGTTCATTTATTTTACTAGAAACATATATGAAATATGGAATGTGGTTAAATTACTGCATTTGAAAAAACTGCATGACTACATTTTCAGCTATATTGTGTGTGTAAGTGATAGGGAATGGTAGCAAGGTGGACAGGCCTATTCAGATGATCTTTTCATGGATTTCATTAAGCTAAATAGTGATTAATTTCCACTTTATTAGTATAACTTGTTTCTAATGTTGTATTTCATTTCTCTTTTCCAAACAAGGACATATCTGTTCTGAAAAACTAAGGATTTTTGAAAACATCTGTTCATAAAAACCTTCATGAACATTATAAGTGAGAAAGGGGAAAAAAGGAGAATGCATACCAGGCTGATAGGAAGTTGTGTTCACAGCACAAACACATAATGGTGGAGTAGTGATGAAGCCTGGTGAAGAAATGACTGTGGTTGCAGTTGCTTGAGTTGGCGCTGTGGATTTAAAAACTTGTGTAGTGCCTGGAAGAGTCTGGGTTATGGGGGCAATTATAGTCGTTTCACCAGATGTAGATGAATGCACAGTACTTGTGTTTAAAATCAAAGGCTTTGTAGTAGAAGAAACTGTTGTACTTCTTGTTATGATAGACGGTTGTGAAAGGAAAACTGTGGTTTCTTGGCTGTTCGTGACAACACTTGGTAGTGTAGATGAAGTTTCAACAGTTGTTGTCTCTCCTGGAAATGTAGTCTGTGTTTGAACAAATGATGTGGTAGAGGAATTTAATGTAGAAGTAATGGAAGAAACTGTTGTAGGTGCGGTAGCCATGGAGGGCTTCGATGTCACAAATGTGATTCCTTGGCTTGTGGTCTCAATTGCTGGTACTGAAGTTGTGGTTTCAACAATCAGTGTGGTAGAAGTAGTGACTGGTCCACTTGTAACTTCTTTTGGAGGTTTTGTTGTTTC
>JBAMHX010000001.1:33789085-33810242 GCA_037177515.1 Pseudomugil tenellus
AAGCGTGTGAGCCGTTTTTCATCCGCAAGTATATATATATATATATATATATATATATATATATATATGTATAAGGAGAAAGGGAAAGGGAAAGAAGAAAGACAAGAGCAAGATGCCCTCGAAATATGAGGGTGATGAAAATTAAACTTCAAAATGTATGAGAGCTTGGGGTATGAGAAAAAGCTATGACCAAAAAGATCACAGGAGTCATAAATAAAAAAAACAGCAGTTACTGCAGGAAGTCAACTTAGAAACCCCCACAATAATGAAATTTCTACTGTTTTACAACAACTTATTGATGAACTGAAACAGCCGATCCACAAGCACAAGACTTAGACTCGGTTTAAAAAAATATTTCTTCATTCACCAGACAGGGGAATTTGGTGTAACATATAAGACTTTACTATATGTTATTTTTTATTTATTATGTAGTTTACAGAATAATATGTGTTTGTGGCACTACATAGCAGTTAAAAATGTCAGGAGATGCAGGGAGCATACAATATTTATTTGGGCATGTGACAGTGATAATAATGCAGTACAGCATTGGGAGGTCTTTAACTGCAGTGGAAAAGCAATTTTGGTTAGTTTTTTTTTATACCTAAAAAGTTTCAAAGTTAAAGTAATGCAAAGATGGTGCAGCATCAAATCATTCAGCACCACCAGTTTTATGTAAACGGATAAACCACGTTCCAAAAGTTCACAATAAAGGATGTTGATAATGTTAACTTTTATTTTGCGCAGAATTTAATTATGTGAAACTTCTAAAAAATATATTGTCATTGTTAAATATAAGTCACAAAAACAGCATTAATACTGGATATCAGTAATAGCCAAATTTTTCATATTGCTGCGTCTCTAACCAGAAATGAATGGATACAGACCTGACGTGCTTCCTTTGAGAGACGGTTGAGCAGAAATGAAGACCTGCATCATGGGGGACAGCTGGACCATCACCTGGATGCCCACCTTGGTGTTTATAAGGATGTAGAAGGAAGATGGTCTGAAGGCACTCAGCTCAGCTGCAAAAGGCAGCAGATGTTAGACACTCAAAGATGCAGCAAGAGGATGTACCTGTTAGCTTCAGGATAAAATGTTTATAACATGTGAACTCACATGTAAACAGAGGAAGCTGAGAAAGGATGTTGTTGACGTAGACTTGTCCAGATGCTTGAATTTTAATCACCTTTTTTGTGGAAAGACACAGAATAATCAGACATTAATCAACATTTTTCACAAATATCTTTTATTCAGTTTCTCATATGATTCATACGGGTGAGTTTTGATCTGAACCTTCATACAATTAATCTACCAGGTTCTGAGTTTGATTAGACAGTTTTAAAACTGAATTATATTGGATCACCTTTCTCTGTATCAGATTCTGGGAGTAAATGTGTTTGGACTCATTTGTGACACCTTTTGTCCTCATTTCAGTTCAGTCTGACTGAGTAGCTGAGAACACTTATGATGACTTCCTTCACCTTTCTAACTACCGGCTAGCTGTCAGCATGTTTTATATTGACACCGTCTACACAAGCCGGTGCTGATAAAGGTGAAAAGGTCCAGCCATAATCATCTCCACCAGCTAGTAAACAAACGTTTAAATAAATCTCATTACAAGGCTAATTATAATGACGACATTGGCTTTTTTTTTTTATTATAGTAGCGTAAAAAAACGTACAGCTGTGGTGCATTAGATGACATTAAGAGGAATGTTTCCTCCTTGTATATTTATCATTTAACATTTATTGGTCCTTGTTCACCAGTTTTGACCATAAAAACTTTTCAGTCACTTCATCAAATAATTGAAAAGTCCTCTGGTGAAGGTCTGAAGCGGATTGTGGATTAGATATAAAATATCAATAAATAAATAAACATCAGTGGAAGATCATGTAGAAATCAGAAATGAAGTTTTACCACATAGTTGTTGTCCAAAGCCACAGTAACAGCTCTCAGACACGTCCTGCTGTCCGTCAGGCCACATTTTACTAGGTCCACCAACACCGTGTAAGAAGAGTTGTTACTCTGCAACATACACATTGTCATCCACCAGGAAAATAGTGATACTGGGTAATCTGTCAGAGAACTGTCTGCGTGACATATGATCTACCTTCACCAGAATGTAGGAGCAGTCTCCATGGAAGGTATAGACTTTTCCATCAAAGGTCTGTATGTGACTTCCTCCCTCCACAGAGCAGGTACCAGGACAGTTTTCCTCCTTACACACCCAGTGGCCACCATCACAGACACTGCAAACAACAACACACATGAAATATGAGTTCTAAAGGAGCTGGAATAATCTCAGTAAATAAATGTCTGAATTGAAATGGTTTCATTTCAACTAAGGAGCCTCAGTTAAACTGAACTCTTATGATGAAAAAGCTACGTCCAGATAAAATCAGAATAACTTATTGAGGATAATCCTCTTGATGGTGGCAGACAAGCGTCAGGACAGTCATGTGACCTGTCATGTGATCTGGGGCCTCATGTATGAAGCAGTATGTACAGCTTTAAACACCCTGTATGTAAAATCTCTACTAAAATTGTATTTGTGCCAAAGTAAAAGTCTGATTTACAAAATCTTGCTTACACACATTTGCAGCAATTTCTCAACAAAAATCACCCCTTAGCAAACATTTGTGCAGGTGATTTTGGTTAGCGTTTCAGCCCTACACACACTTTCTACCATATACGATCAATGCAAAGTAGCTCATTCATATTTCAGCATATTTCAGCATCAACATAATAGACAAGGAAATCTTTTTGTTCCATAAACATTCTGCTCATCCTGATCCTATTTTCAAAATAGTCTTCAAGTACATACAACCTGGACATACATAAATAACTCATAAATAAACCATCTCACAATGAATGTACCAATAGGCACCATATCAACGTTTTAGTTAGTATGAACATGCTGTGCTGTGACGCTTAAATACATATTTATGCAATAAATACCTCTGTTTTAGAGCGTGTCTTTAATACTCTAAGCTTCCATGTTTTTTTTCACGAGGATACAAAGTCTAATAGGAATTATAACATGTATGGGCCAAATGTGGCTTAAAGTTGTCATCTTATCATCTGTGCTCCCAGTTTTTCTGCCTCCAAAATGTTACTACGCTCAGAGTTGGCACACTGGTCTGCACTTTATTCCAGCGTTATGTTTTTAAATAACAAACAATGTGCAAAAAAGTACTTGCACATTTTTTCAGCTGTGTTTTCTGCAATAGCAAGCTTTATATATGAGGTCCCAGATCTATATTTTCTAATTTGAGGTGTATTTAAATACCAAGTGTCCCAGACTGTGATCTTACCAGGATCTGCAGCCATGAGAGTAGGACGCTCCAGACTGATAGATGGTGCTGTTGTGCACGCAAGGACAATCAGCCACAGCCACACAGCCACTGTTTCCGATGTCATCCAACACCATTCCTAAGACGAAAATGTAATGATTGATACTTGTAAGGAGATGCATATGTGTGACACAGCAGGACGGTTGCAGGTGTGCTGGTACCTGCAGGGCAGCTGCAGCCATCGTGGCAATGACCGTCACATGTCAGACTGGCCTGAGGGTTGGAGCAGGTGTCAGGGCAGGAGCTGCTGCACTCCAAAAACTCCATATTGTATGGACATTTCTTATCTGCAAAGAAAAAAGACAATCAATTTTGTTGTGTCCCTGAAAATCAAACGGTTTGCAGGACCAAAGGGGTCCTTTAAAGAGCTGTGATGAACTTCCATACAGCAGAAGCTTTCATTTCTCCACAGCTGAGGTTGTCCTCCTGCATGGACACACTGTCTAGAGAACTCAGAGATGGTTTTGCAGAGGACGGAGGTGGTGTTGTCTGCAGAGTTACACAGATCCACCATGCAGGCTTTACTGAAGGAATCCACATCGAGAAGGTTCTGGCAACTGCTGAATGGGGCACTGGAAAAGATCCGATCACAGAAACTCTGGAAGAAAAAGAAAAATGATTCTTAAACACTTTATCTGGAGGGCTGTCAGTCTGCATCATCGAGGAGAAACCAAATGTTAAAGAGTAGTTTGCTTTCGTAGTGACGTTTTACTGCTGGTTCCTAGAAGTTCTAAAAGTAGAATGTGAGGCAGAGCCTTTAGTTATCAGACCCTTTCCTATGGACTCAGCTCATCTCTACCTTCAGATCATATTCAAACCTTCATTCCTTTTTTTCTGCTTAATCCAATTCAGTGTCATGGCGAAGCTGTCCCAGCAATTAGCAGGTACACCCTGGACAGATCGCCAGTCCATCACAGGGCCAACACAGACAAACAACGTCTCACATTAACACTTAGGGACAATTTAGAGTGAAAAGTTAATCTAACATGTATGTCTTTGGATTGTAGGAGGAAGATGGAGTATTGGTGGAGAATCAATGGTAACACTAGTGTTTCATGACACTAAAGCAATAAAAGGTAATAATAAAAAATATATAAAACATATGAAAATATAAAACTTTGAAACATTAAGAACAAATTAGAGCAGAAAAATAAAAATAAACAAACAGAACTTAATAAAGTATGGTAGGCTGTCCCATTGCCAGGGCTGAGGTGGTTAAAAAGCTCCTCGGTGGCAGGGCCCTGAGGGTGGATGAGTTTCTTAGGGCTCTGGACACTGGGGGGGCTGTACTGGCTCTAACTACAGGGGGTCACACTCCTCAGCCTCTATGGAAAAGTTAGGGTCCCGGAGAGGAGGGTTTGCCAAATAGTGGTTTTCTTCCAGGCCATGGAAAAGTGGACTGGCTTTATACCATCTTCACACCTCTGGGTGGCCGTGGGAATTTTATCTAACCTGTCTACATATGATTTGTGGACTTAGAAAAGGCATTTGATCGTGTCCCTCGGGGACTCCTGTGGGGGTGGTCCTCAGTCGAAAAAGGGTGGAGTGCCCTCTTTGGGTCGGGAACGAGGTCCTGTTTCAAGTGGAGAAGTTCAAGTATCTTGTGGTCTGGTTGACAAGTGAGGGAAGGATGGAGCGTGAGATTGACAGGCGGGGCCACTGCTCCTCCACATTGAGAGGAACCAGATGAGGTGGTTCCGGCATCTGGTTAGGATCTTTCCTGGACGCTTCCTTGATGAGGGGTTCCAGACATGTCCCTGCAGAAGGAGACTCCAGAGGGAGACCCAGGACATGCTGGAGAGATTATATCTCCCTGCTGGCCTTGGAACACCTCGGGATCCCTACCGATGAGCTGGCAGATGTGGCTGGGGAGAGGGATATCTGGGGCCCCTGCGACCTGACCCCAGATAAGTGGTAGAAGATTGTATGGTCTATGGCAGGTGGAAAGCAGATGCAGGTTCCCAGCAGAAGGCTCCCGCTGTCTGTGGCTTTGATCTTCTGGCCGCTCAGTTTGTTAAGGAGTTCATTTAATTAAAATATGTAGTTAATGCGTTCATACATACTCCATCAAGGAAAATACAGATCCAAAGTTATGAATTCCATTACACAGTGTGAAGAGGTACCTTATCTCCACAGCTATTGACAAGCTTTAGATCTGGTTCCTCGCAGGTCTCTGTGGGGCCGTTCACTTTGTGGGTCTCAGCGTAGTTGATCACAGACAGTAGAACTCCTGCAGATGATGATGATGAAGAAGTTAACATTTCTGTCTTTGCCCTTAATGTAGAACCAGCGCAGTTATTTTGTATTTTCCGAAAACAAACTGCCAAAAAGTGGAAATGCCTTGTTCTATAAAACTTGATGGGAGATACTGGGGAAAAAAGAAATGTCACCAACATTCATTGTTTTCATATGTTGAAAAATATTTAAGCTCAGATATTTAAGGAAATATTTAAGCTCAAGATGTGCTGAGTTGAACCAGATGTTCTGCCTGGGTTCTACAGATCTTCTGCTCCGACTTCAACATGAGGAGAGGAACTTTTTCCATCATCATCTAAAGTTGCTGCCTGTTTGTGCATTTACCTGCAGTTGGACAGCAGAATCTCAGAAACATAATCTTCTGGCCAGTTTGGTTGCTTCATGGATAATAATGTTAAAGGCGGTTTGTAAGGTTTGCTCAACTTTAAATCTTCACGTATTTTTGAAGATCATGCTACAAATACTTTTAAAACAATCATAGTAGTCTGCAGCTTTTTTATGATTGGTTAATCTATTGATCCAACACTGAATACATAAAGATGAAATGGCAACATGAGCACAAAGCTTGTTCATGAGTATTTCTAATTGTCTTCATCAGAAAACTCCACCAAACTGAAGACCAAGAAATCATAGAGTAACAGATCAGGTTAAGCACATGGTCACATGATGATTTCTCAGTATTCAGTACAATAATCAAATCAGAGGTTGCCAGAAAAATCTGTGATTCTCCCGTCACCACACTTAAAATAAGTCTCACCGTCATTCATGAGATCATTGGGGATGCCATCAAAGTTTCCACACAGTCCACAGGTCTGGTTCTGATACTTATTATCAATTTCGATCTGAAAAAAGATAGTAAACCAACACGTTAATAATCAGAGAATATGATACACCTACATGCTATCAGCAAAAAGTACCATAAACACACAAATTACCAGCTAGACATGACCATAGACCTGCACGTTACCACCAGGAGATGACCACAAACCCCCAAGTTATCATCAGCAGACAATCATAAATCATGTGTTATCACCAGGAGAAAAACTTAAATCTATATGTTATCATGTCACATTTAATTGGAAATGCTAGAGAACTCTATTAAAAAAATCAGATTCCACAAAATAATCGGAATTGAGCATTATGTCCTGCAGTCTGAACGTAGCAAGTGCTCAATATCCATCTACCTGCCAGGCTACTTTTATTGTCTGGATTGTGTAATTTTGGTCGGCTAGGAGGAATCTGGTACAACTACAACACTAGCTACAAATGTGAAATCCACAGCCTACTGGATATAAAGTGTGGTCCAGACCGTCGATGTGGACGCCCCCTAGTGGCAAGGACCATGAACCTGCTCATTATCATCAAAGATGACCAATAACCCCGGAACGCTATCATCAGTAAACGAGCATAAACCCACCTGTTATCATTATAAACCCGCATTTCATCCAATATCAATTTGCAGAATTTATACACAAACTTGTTTAAAGTTTACACAAGTTTACCTTTTCTTTTTTCCATTATAGTGTTAATATTTGATCTCTGAGCTCTATATGAAGATGTTGTTTTCTCCAAACTTTGGTCCCTTTATCTTTACATTAATTATGTTTTAAAATAAGATATTCACACATACAATAACAATCAAATGACCAATGAATCTGGTCAAAATTGCAAAAGTTTGAAAAATTGTGTGTGTGCGTGCGTGAGTGTGTACGGGGTGTGCATGTGGGTGTATGTGTGTGTGTGTGTGTGTGTGTGTGTATGTGTTACATACATCCAGTGAGTCATCCAGATTCCAAATGACCTTGATGCCCACTTTGGATTCAAGAAAGATGCTGGAGGGCGTCTTCTTGATGGTAAATCCGAACCCAACAAAAGGCAGAGAAATACTGAAAGAGACAAGAAGGAAAATAAGACACAAGGTTTTCTTCTGAAAAGAACCTAAACCAGAGCTGATGGATGGAAAATAAGGATCATCACACACTCTTCCCAGCCTTCACTTCAGGGAATAATAACAATCCTGTTTTAGAAGGAATCACAAGTTGTGGATGGATTGAATTTATTGGACAACCTTTTTGTTAAACCATCAACTCAACTCCTATTAAACAGAAGCAAATGTCAGATTCAAGGAAACTCTTCAGTTTCTATGGAAACTAAAACATCCTCTTACATGCTTGATCAGTTTTCATTCATGTGCATATAAAATACAGTCAGAAAATATTTAACTGTTTAAAATATCATCCTGAGTTCAAAATCCTTTTTAATTGAACTGATAGGTTTTTTTATGTAGACTTGCCACATACCATGAGCTTCTTTACATATGATATACAAAAATCCAGATCCTTTCATCAAAACTAGATAGAACATCTGTATTGATAACTCCGTCATGCCTTCATCCACTCACATTTGCAATCACGTCATCTTCAACAATAACCTGTTTTTGAACATCACATTAACCAAATCACGAAAACAGCATGTCTCCTTGCATCTTTTCCCATTTCTCATTCACTGCAGGTAACCTGTACGGCTGATCACACAAATTTTAAATACAGCTCAGTACAAACTGTAAGCAACCTGTCATGAGTGAAGCTTGCGCTTTTCATTTGTCTGTCCCCATCACAGGTTTGATATGCTGTCAGACATTACAAACAATAATAATGAATCATATTATGACCTTTCATCAGTTTAAACAGCTGAACTGCAGAAAATTTCACACTTATATTTGGTGTTAGGAATGATCAAATATTTTAACTAACAAACAATAATAAAGTAATTCAAATAAAGTAATTCAAATAAAATATTAAATAATAACAATTAATTTTGAAGTTTTACATGTAAGGAATGTATTTTAGTACTTTCTCAGCTGAACTTACATGGCTTCATCAACCATCACCGAACTGTTGGAGAGTTCTACCACAGCTCCTTCCAGCCTCAAGGTGATGCTGCTGATGGTCGGGAGGTTGTTGATGATGCTGCGTCTCATCTGGATGACAAAGCTTTCGTAGCTGCTCTTACAGTCTGACAGCAGAATGTGGTTGCAGGTGGATGGCAGCTGGAAGAATTCTCCGTCAAAGGTCTTGAAGTGATAGTTCCCCCAAGTTGTGCACACTCGGCCAATATGGGACACATTTGCTAAAAAAGAAGAAAAACTTTATGAAAACACACAAAAAACAGATTTGTTTTAATTAAATATATATGTAAACTAAAAGGAAAGAAGATAACAAGAAAATGATTACCTGAGTTCAGGTTGAGTGTGTTGACAGGAGGGACAATGGTTACTGCAACAGACAGAAAAAATACTTCACTTATTCACATTTCCAGAGTTTTTATATTTATGACAATTCAGAGAGACCAGATGTGATGGAATCAGTCTAACCAGGTTTCCCTTCACAGTGTGATTGTTTTAGATCTCTGGGGGATTCATCAAGGAACTAATACCCAGTTTCAGCGTTTAAACAGACTCATACATGCTGTGTTCATGTCATTGGTCTATAAAACCAAATACCACATCAGATGACTTCAACATTGTGGTTTTACATTCAGTGGTCTTAACTGACTGTTTAAAAAGATTTTTATGAATAAAGGGGAAAGATGTAGTTAAATAAAAGGTGAAATTATTTAAATGATGTAGTTGTTTTAACATTAAAATCAGACATGAACAAATTTGGATAGAGAAAAATGTATACGACTGTAAAGATAAAAATGTTTTGTTCCACAGATGTCCTAAATGTCTTGATTAAACTCTTCATATTTACCATTTTAAATTCAAATCATAATCACTGGCCTTTACAGACATTTAATGATGCCAATCATCACGCTGCAGTTAAAACACATCACACAGGACCCGACATCTTCCATTTAAACTATTGTTAATAAAAAATTGTAACTGAGTAAAAACTTGTTTTACTTTAAAATTTCTTGAACATTTAAACTTCTGTAGGAACTGAAATGAGAAGTTAAATAAAATCATGTAGGTGGTCATGTGACTGGTGATCCTGTAATGATGTGGGAAGGTTTACCAGTCTGAGTCCATGAGCCATCCAGCAGCATCAGCAAGAGGAGCCATGAAGGCAGATGGAGTCCTTCGGCACCCATGTTGGTCCGATGGACTGACTGATGATGAGGAGACTCACCTGGAGGATGAGCCTTTTTATAACATCTCAGTACAGGTGGAGTCAAAGATTAAAGTTGTTTGCTCAGCAAACAGACTTCCATCAATGTCATCAGTCTGGACTGGACCAAAGTTTATTCTGGTGACATGAACACCTGGATCTGAAGATCCAAATCTTTCCATCAACTTTTCATGAAAAACCCTAATATGTTCAATATTTTAACCTTTACATGCCAGTTTAATACATGACATCACTGTTTTTATTAAGACATAATCATATAAAAATGGTTTAATCTTCAATATAGCTTTTAATTATGCAAAAAGCTAGTAAAAACATTAAGTTTAATGCATTATTAATATTTTTTAAGTGTTTTGAACCCTTTTTTGCATAGTGTCCACCATAGTGTTTTGTGGCTTATTTGTGTGTGGATGATGTCTACTTGTACACTTGACACTTGAAAATGAGTCATCTAATCATCTTCCATTAACTGCAGATTAAATCCATGTATCTATCCATGCAGTCAGTGTTGTTACCAAATGAACCTTGATGATAAACAGGCAAATAAAATTATACAGACAAAAGTTATAATCCAGGATATGAGTTAACTAAAAGGTTTGAGTGGGAAAAAAGGTGAACAATTTTCAATTCATAGTATTTAGTTTTTTGTTGTTGTTGTTGTTTTTTTAGAAGAGATTTAGTCTGACAAGCTAGAAGATCTGCTGGATCCGGTTTTCTAAACATGCCGACTACCGGATAAAAATTTGCCAGTTAAAAGTTTTACACATATATGCTTCTAAAAAATATAATAAATGTAAAAATATTATGTTGCTTCTCAATGCAAATAATAATCTTCTGAGGTAAAAGTTAACCTGAACTGAATTGCATATATTTTGCAATATTCATCAAACCTGCATACATTACCTTAAAAAAGGTATATTGTTTAAAAAACATTACCATAAAAATTCTGTTCTACCTGCGTCATCTTTGGTCTTTTAGTCACAGAATCCAAATGTTTTCAACATAAATATGCAATTTTATGTTGACAAATCAGATAGAGATGGATCAGGAGTCTTTAACTGGACCTTATTCAGACGAGGAATGATCAGACACAGTGACATTATTAGGCCCAAGTATAATAACGCAAACATTTTTGTTTTGGCGTTTTGTTTATTTTTTTTTTATTTGTTTTTGTTTTGTTTGGTTTTTACTTTCTGGCAAAATGCATGACAACTTTATCTATTTTAAAGTCCCATGAACTTGATGCCTCAATTTGCATTAAAGCTGGTGCAGTTGTTGTAGATGGTCGAGCAAACAATAATCCCACTGACACCAAAATTGGTAAGAATGCTCAGGAGGCATGTGTGATTGAAAATTGTAGAAATCTTTCCAATAGAAGATTTTGTTTAAGAGGGGCAGGCCCTTAAAATTTGAAGTCTCGTTATGAAAAATTAAATTAATATAACTCCCACATGAAACACGATATCTGCACCAAAATTGGCAAGAAACTACTCTCGGTCATTCATTCATTCATTCATTCACTTCAAACTAGGGATGAAGCTTCCCAACAAGTTGAGAGACAACTCTTCAAATCTTTCAAATTGGACAAATCATGTAATTATTGCAACCCAAATAATAAAGCTTTCTTGCCACGGAGTGTGGCTTGCTCTCAAAATAGGATGTTTCGCCATGAAACACAATATGGATATAGCTCTCACATGAACCAAGATATAAGTGTTGGTTTTTACTCTGATATACTTTACTCTGGCTTTGCAGAAACATCTAGGTCCAAATTAGTTCAGACAACAGAAAACAAGTTGTTGAAGAGATTTTTGAAATATTGCTCTACGCTGCAACTGTGGTGGCATGGCAATCTTTGATATGAAACCCTGACATCATCAATCACTATGAATCTGTTAATGTTGATCTGATCAACATAATTCACAGGAATGAGAGTGATGTTCGGAACAGATTGATGTGACCCTTACCGGTCTAGTCCTAAGCCCCACCTACTTCCAACAGGAAGTGCTCTTATTCCACTCAAGAGGGTTGTCTTCATCAGGAATTGATCCCAAACACTTAAAACTGCTTCACAACATGTTAAACTCTTTGATGATATGGTAGCAAAAAATGCAAGTTATTTGCCAAACGTAAACATGACACATCATGGTCAGACACCACGAAAGAGGAAGTGCTTATAACTTGTCCATTAAAATGTTGATCTCAACAAACTCAGTCATATATTCCCATTATAGATGGATAATGCCCCCTAAAATATTTTGATTATCTCCCGCCCACTCACTTGGCCTTTCTTGCCTCTTATGTTTAATCAAACTTGTTCTAGGGATTTTATTATGTCGGCCTCAAACTTCTAGTGGATAAGCATCAAAATCTTGTGATTAAAAATGGTCTAAAGTTTTTTGATAAATCGATGGGCGTAGACTGTGACAGCGTATTATTACTAATGAGGGGCAATCCAACCTTTTGCCCCCTTTTGCCAACAGTCTCACTTTATCTCGGACATACAACACCCTATCTTCATCAAACTGATCCAATAGGTGTGAGGGCCTCAAATGCCACTTGCAGTTAGTGTGTCTTCCTGGTGGATTCAGAGGTGTGATGGCAGCATCCAAAGCTCTGTGTGCTAAATACAAACACACATTCAGCTCAGTATTAGCTCTGACCTCTCACTGCTCCTGATTCAGGGAAGGAGCTAATCCCACTCACATTCAGGTGTGGTTGTACCCAGGTAACCTTAGATGTTCATATGTTGGTTTCTTTGTGCAGAATCGCAAACAGATATGAACATTATGCTTGGAGTGACATACTCCTTCCTAAAATTACAACATTCTTTTTCAGGAAAAAAACCCAAACAAAACCCAGCCGGATACCAGTCCTTAAGGACTGGAGTTTGACACTTCGGAAGTAGTGGATGAAGTGGTAGATGAAGAGACGCATAAAGTAAATGATGAAGTGTTAGGCAGAGGTGGTGTATAACAATAGAGCAATGGATAAGCAGTAAATAAAGTAGTGTAAAAAGTGAATTATATGGTGGTGTATTAAGCAAATTGAGAAAAGGCTTGAGGTTCAACTAACCAGCTGGAGAACAAGTGGGGATCCACAGTTGCTGGACTGGAACTGCCACAGCTGTGGGGAGTTTTCCCAACCAGATGAAGCAGACTGGATCTAGTGTTTACCAAACAGACAAGACAGCGGAGTCTCATGGGTTCACAGCTTATCACTGTGACTACAAAATGCACATGTTGATTCCTCACAAAACATTTTATTGCCATTGTCAGTAAAAACTATTTACAGACTAGGAACTTATCTCGGCAATAAGGTGCAAAGCACCAATCACTAGGTCAGATGTAAGGCACCCTCTTGCAAATTGGGGAGAAAGGAATTAATCTGAGGAGAGAAAAAAAGCTAGGCATCCTATTCAGCATAGTTCATATGCAGATTAGGATACTCTAAAAAAAACAACACATGTAAAAATAATTTGCGTAACAAAGGGTTCAGGAATGCGAGCCCCCAGTAGGACAGCGGCTGCAACCTCATCGTGCTCAACAATCCATCCTGATGACCCTCACTAGGGGGTAGTGGAGCAGAGACAGTGACAGCAGGGAAGTGTCTATGAATCATGACGTGAGTGTGCACATTCATGTATAGTGAGGTATATGGTCCCCAGTCTATTCACAGTTAACTCGCCAATCGTCACTATGGCAACAGTGCCCTTGTTAGGAGATTCAGCAAGCACGCGTTCCATTGAAGAGAGGGAAAGGATGGGACAGAGTAGTTTTCCAGTTTGTTACTGCAGGAGAATTTCTAGACCGTTGGGGGAGGGCCAGATAAGATTAGACATTGTTTGGGTTAAGGCTGTTGTTTTGCAACTTTGAGTTCTACAGCTGGGATCTGGTGTCAAACAGCAGAATAAGATGGTCAATTTGCAGCTCAAACCACGCAACCCATAGCTCGTTCAAAACGGTTGGACAGACCCCGAACTAGTTGTGGTACCCCAAGCAATCTGCCACCCTGAGCATCGATGACATCCAGCTTGCATCCATGGTCCTCAGTGGCAAGAGTCAGAGTTTTCAGTGAGCCAGAGATGGCCTGAACATTTGCTGCTATTCCACGCAGCAGTTTCAGGAATTTGGATCCAAAAGGATCCCACTACAATTGCTAAGAACCCCATGATCATAAACCTGAAAATTTACAAATCCTCAAAATCTTCAACTGAGAGAATTCCGAGGCACACAGGACGCCAACGTGCCCACGGGTCCTAAGCGTCCTGGTTGAGCCAGCAGTATCTCCTCTAGCCGCCTTGCAGGTGGAAAACACTTGATCGTTTAGAGACCAGTTGACCAGATCCATGTTGTAGAGTAAAGAAGAAAGAGGAGACGTACTCTTAAGAGAGAAGTAGCAGGCCAATTTTATAATGATGGATGCTGCTGTTTTCATTGAGAGTACAGTAATTATCAATAAGAATGCCCAAACAGAAGTTTTGGCAAGTTGGAACCAAAGAAAAAAGATTAAGAAATCATCAATCAGTTTCCGACTACTATGTAAAGACTAAAAACAAATACAGATATTTTGGTTTTGTCTTGGACTCAGAACTTCAGCATCACATGTGAATTTGTCTTTTTATCACTTAAAGAATGTATTTAAGGAATAGAGCACTGGGGCCTGATGTACACCTGTGATAGACTGGTGACCTGTTCAGGGTGTACCCCACCTTTTGCCTAATGATTGTTCCATCTTTCCCGCGACCCTTAATTGGATTAAGCGGTTCAGAAAATAACAGAGTTCCATTAAAAATGATCGTATGTCCATTTTTTCTGCGCAAGAAACCTTTCTACATTCTGTTAGACGGACATTTTGACATCATTCCATAGCAACGAAGCCTACATTCTTAATATGGGGGAAACAGCCCCTAGCGATTTTGCCATGTCTCCTCTGCAGTGGAGACATGTTTGTGGTCGGCTGCACAGCCCATTAAAAAAAAAAGCGGTTCAAGACCAAGTACCATCGGCTGAGTGGCTAAGCGCCATCAACAGATGCCAAATACGATCGGATGGAGATGGTTGAAAAGTTGTGGCAACCAAAGTCCAACTATAGCTACTTATGTGGCCTTTATTTTACATCCAGTAAGTGCACATTCAGTGATATTCTATACATAATAATATATGAACTTAATAATAACAATAGTACTGCAAAGAACCCATTTCAAAGACCTCTTAATTCTAACGAGTCAGACCGGGCGTATTTAGGCTAACTGTTAGCTAACAGTTAGCGGTTGCATTCAGAGCACCATAAACAATGGACAAGATTGTCTTTTAACCAATCTTCTCTGCATCTTAGATTAACTCTGATCGCAGTATTCCACTTTTGGCCCTGCTAATAGATGTTCAAGCATGTACTGCTCGGAAAACTTTAAGGACATTTGTCCAATCCTACAACACTCAACATCCTACGCAAGCGTTCAGCCGTCACAACCATGAAAAAATATTTGACAAGTTTATCGTTTTAATGAAAAACATATCTCGTTATAATGAAAATGTTTCTACATATGAGATATTAATTGTTATATCAAGAAACTTTAACATGAGAGATACTCGTTATAACTAGAAATGTTTCTCGTTAAAAATGAGGTTAATATAATTATATTTTCTCATCTAAGTGACAAAGTTATCTCATTATATCGTGATAGGTTTAACCGTATATCCGTAACATCGCCGGACCTTTTGATTCTGGTCCGGAAGGAACAGCAAGAAGATGTAAAGGGGTCTTTTTAAGAGGTCGAAATCTGTCGGAGAAACGCATTTCTACACAGGAAAAAAATATAACTTTGTCAATTACATTAAAAAAAAATGTCATGTCATTATATTACTCTCCTTGAAACGAGAAACACATCTTGTTATAATGAGAAACCATCTCGTTAAAGTTTCTCAACAAAATGAGATTAATATATTGTTATATCTCACATTATAATGAGATGTGTTTTTCGTTAAAAATTAGAAACTGGTCCAATATTTTTTAATCATTGTGAGGGACAAACGCTTCCTAAACTTCCTTTTATTTTGTGTGCTTTCATTTGCTGGTAGGTGACATTGATATGAAAAACTCATGTGGAATAAGTAAATCCAAATTTTCTTAATTCAAACCAACCTACAGTGAGCCAAGCACATATAACTGAATGAGACTAACTGTTTGGTGCCTTCTGTTGCCATGGCAAATACGTCATCATGATGACATGCGGTAAAATAGAATGAGGTTGAAGTTAAGATGTATCAAGAGAGGAAATGTGTAGTACCTCACATCAACTTCATTGGTGGTGTAGACACATTTCTACTGTTGTGGATCCTTTGGTGAGACTCGCAGGTGATGCTGGTAAACTGTTTTAATAAATAAATAAATGTGTAAACATTCTTTAAAACTAAAGTTACATTAGTTACATTTATTGTAAACTGATTTGTTTTCTCTATACCGTTATCATTATCTCTCATCAGTGATGCTACTGTGAAGATTACACACCTGATTTTCACTGAAAATGCAGCACAGTGTCAGATAGTATATTCATTGTGATAAAAACTCTTGCTATAAGTTCCTTAAGCAATGATGTTGAATTCAGTAGGACTGAACATGTCTTTGGGTGCAGCTTGGTCTTGGTTGGTCAGACTGGTGTCCTGCAGCAACAAGAGGTCAAGATGTTGATATAGGCCTTATAGGCCTACTGCATTTTAGATCCAGCAATCTGTACAACTTTCTTTAATAATGTGGAAACACCAAAAGACTGCGTTATTATGAGTGACAGATTTATCATGGGTAAAAATAAAATGGATCAATCATAGCAGAGTGTGCAGTGGAAGTCTGGAGAAAGATACTTAATGGAGTCAATTGATAAAGCTTCTAAATAATCGTTCCACTATAGCTCCCACAAAAACATTAAATAAAATAATAATGCAGATTACACCATCATATCTGCAAAACTATTGAATTTAAATAAATATTAAAACCATTCAACTTTGTTAAGCTATTGAATTCACACAAAGGATGCTGGGAAGCTCTGCCAAACTGTCTTTAACATGCTAAGAGGAAATTTTTTATCCTTTTCCCACCTCTGATTCAACCACGTCAGTTCCATATTATAGAAAATATACATCTATTTTTATATTTCTCATTGTTTCTCATTGTTATTTAGGCTAAAAGGCAAAACCACGCTGTGCAATTATTATTATTATTATGCATATGAAATAATGGGAGGTGACGAGCTGGTTCTGAAGTTGCTCTCAGATCCAAGTCAATATTGCAATATAGCAATATTTCAATGAAAAACAAGCATACAAAAGGATTCTTGCTTATTGCCGCCTCAGGATTAGAGATTGGATCAAAGTCAAGATTCGATGCAATTTTTTTGCTTTCCCTTACATTATTATGAATTGGCTCAATTTGAACTCTGTGAAGTGTTCTGAGATGACATTGTCGAGAAATATAACTATATGAAAAAAGCTCTCTTCCCAGAGTCAGAACTAAACATAGAGGCAGTGTTGGGTGTTTATGTTCCTCACATGTAAAACAAACATCCATAATTTTGCTGAAACTCTGATGTTTTAAATCAAGACAAAATATTATTTAATTTGATGCTTTTTATCAAAATAAATTTTAATTACTTTTATGCTTTTACGCTTTTATGTCATAAATTCTATTTCTCTTTATTTAATTTATTCCTCAAGATTGTTTTAATGCTCTTGCATCCCACTGTAAAGCTTTCAATGTATTTATGTAAATCCCTTTAAATTACCATGCCCATGAATTGTGCTAAACACGGTTTTCTTCCCTTAGTGGATTAAGTTGTGGTTGAAGTGGAAGATTTCAACAGAAAGTAATTAATAAATACATCAAACAAAAACTAATTTTAACACATTTTTTGTATAAGCATGTGTAATTATTTTTCAGTTGCTGAACATTTATTTATCCTTTTATCTGTCATTTAAATGGAGTATAACCAAATAAATATGATCATCACATAATTTTCCTTGCAATTTTCCATCAAACTTGTTACTGGTCTTACTTCCCAAATCTGTCTCAGTGGGACGTGTGGACATGTGGCTCTAGCTTTGGTTTGACACACTGGTGCTGGATTTCAGACATTCAGTCAACCGCTGCTGGTTTGGAGTAAGAACATAATAGTCCACAGTGTCCAAATGTAAACATGAATTATGTTTCTCTAAGGAGGAGGACCTTGTGGTAATGTGGAGAACCTACTACAGTAAATAAGCCACACTGAGCAAATTCAGGATACAAGTCCTGCTTCGTAATTAATAACACTTAATAACATATTAATAGTAATTTATAACCAGTTTGTTTCTTTTTTGGTGTGATGTTGCACAGTGGAATTGTAGTTAGAACTCTCTCCCCAGAGCAAAAAGGCTCCTGGTTGCTGGCCTTGGCTCGGAGTAGGCCTAAACAGACGCCTTTCTGTCTGCAGTTTGCATGTTCTACTCATGTAGGGGTTCTCCATGAATTCCACTCCAACATATCAGGTTAAAAGGTCACGCTAACAAAATTGTTCCTCGGAGTGAGCATGCGTGGGGCATGCCGTCCTCTTCACTGCCAATTCCTGGGATAAACTCCAGCTTCCCACAACCCTAAACTGGACTAAGCAATAAAGAAAATGGATAGATAGATAAATCTTGTCTGTAAAAGTAATTTTTATTCAAACCTAACATGACAGATATAGATCATTTGCATTTCTATATTTTGTTTTATTTTACCATTTGCACAAAGAAGTGGATTTAAAAAAAATCTTACTGCTGTCCTCTATATTCACTTTCCAGTAACATCTACAGCAGGGATGGGGAATCTTGGCCCTACTCCTGAATGTCTTCCTTTTCCAACACACCAAATTTAAATGAATGAATCATTGTGGAGATCTTGATAAGCTGTTAAAGCCATTTCATATGAATCAGGTGTGCTGGACCATGGATACATGGAAAACCTGCATGATTCTGGTCCTTGAGGACCAGGGTTCCCCACCCCTGATTTACAGGATTAGACATATGTTGACAAACCCAAATACTCATCCCTCTTTAGTAGGAGCTATAAATTCAGTCCATTTTTCCTGAATGAAATAATATTAAACTTTTTGGATTCCAAAGGAAAAGGTTCATCTTCTATTTTGTGTCCATATTAATTCAGTGACCATCTTCATTCTGGGTAAAATCTTCCTTCCTACTTAGTCAGTATGTCCATGTGGGACAGTTTCCATGGTGGTGGCACTTACCCATATAGATTTTAACTACTTTTTTTTCTTATTTCTTTTTTTTAACTTTTCCAGCATTAACTTTTCCATTTAGCAAAAGGTTGTGATATAAGCTGAAAAGTGAAACGAGAAACAGTCGTGTTAGAACAAACACTTAGTTTAGGTTTTACATACCGAAACAGAGTGGTAGAGACAGCTCAGGAAGGTTTATTTTCACAATTTACTAAAGAAAATCATCAGTCACTGCAAATTTACTTCTACCAAATGGTAGATCAGGGGCCTCATTTATGAAACCTGCTTACAAAAAAAGTTGGCTTAATTTGCGTAAGAATTTTACTATGCAAAGTTTGGGATATATAAAAATAAACTTGACAGAGAAGAGTGAGTACCGCTGAACCAACTTTGAACCTTGCATAGTAACATTTTGGAGAGGGAAAGCCGGCAACACAACTGATAAGATAATACATTTAACCAACATTTAACACATGTTTGTTATCATTCACACCACAGTTTACTGTATCAAAAACACAGAAACACAGATTATTAAATACATGCACAAAAACAGAGCTATTTATTCCATAAATACATATTTAAACATCTGAGCACAGTATGCTATTAATAAAAACACCATCGCACTTTTTGGTACAATAACTGTAAGAGAAAGTGTGCAGGAATCTGAGAAATTACTGAGAAGGTAAGCAAATTGCGGGGACAAGTGATCATAATGTGTCACAATGGATGTGCTTGCACTTCTTGAAGAGTAAAATGGGTTTGATGAGTTTTCAGGGATCATGCGAAATTCCCGGTCAAAGATGATGACAAAGATGATAAGCCGATTTGCTCTTACAGTTATGTACGGAAGTGGGTCCGCTGTTCCTCCTCTCCATTCACTGGAGCAGCGGATCTTCTCTGAGCTGATCCCAGATGACCGAGCTTCTCGGTCTGGTATCTCCTGATATTTGTCCATGGGTCTTATTAGCGATTGCTTTCAGCTGCAGCTGAAACACAAACATTTTTTCAAACATGGATGAAGGACTTTAGCACTAAGTCTTCAGAATTCAATATCTTCTTTGTTAAAGCAAACTTGTGTCTCTTACTTACATAACCACCATGCTACAATTCATATATGTGTAAATAGGATATTGGTGTGATTAGGGATTGAAAGGAAATGTTTTTCTGAAGCAAAATGTGTCAAAACAAAAGAGGCATAACAGTCAGAAGGAAAACCAGCTGATTAGTAGCAGACATAAAACTAAAAAGTGTATTTTTGGTCAAATTTTACAGCACATAAAAATGGCTGTTAGTGAAAAAAAGACTAAATCTCAAAGATAAAACACAGATTTTCATGACTACAACCCACACACTCAACTCTGCTGCCCATCCAACAAATGCAACAAATGTTCTGGCACAAATGCTGAGAAACGAACAAACTTATCCAACAGAATCTTATTTATTGGTACTACAATGAAACGCCACCAAACGCTGGACAGGAGTTTGTCTTCTGTAAAGAAATGTCTTAGATGAACAAACACAGCTCTTTCTGTCTAACAGCAGGGAGTTTTTCCGGGACAATGCAGACATCAGAACCAGCTTTCCAGTGGGGAACGCCCACTTCACACCTTCGCTCTCCTACTTTGTACAGTGTACCCTGACTGACGCATTCAGCTGGATTAAAGCTGAGTTATGTAAACATCCTTGTTTGGCAGGAATCTAATTCATACTTTTTCTCTACACCTATTAAGTGATTAACAATCTATTTGAAGATGTTTGCTGTATGGTACCGCCTTGCTCAAAGGCACAAATGACACATTCAAACGCAATACAATCAGATATCTGCTTTCAAGTGCCGTGTTGGAAAATCTGGCATCATAGCTGTGGCCTAATGTTTTTGTGAGACCTTTATTTCCAAAGTCCTCAGCAAATACTCCCAGTTAGGATGTAAACTGGAAGCAGGATGTTGCTATGATCTGCAGGCAAAGACCTAACAGGCTTTTGAACACCACTGTTGGATTGATGGGCTTGGGCTAGAGAGTATGGAGACCCGTATGATTCATAATTAAATAAATGAATACAACATTTTGAAATAAATATATGACCATGAAATAATGAAATACCACATTTTAAAATAAATATAGGACAATGAAATCATGAAATAAGGCCACTTTTTATGTGTTTTATTTCAT